>PVJI01023872.1:0-22839 GCA_004026765.1 Micronycteris hirsuta
CTGGGTTCCAATTCTTATAGATACATTAATGCTACCCAACTGACTTCTGCATCAAATCAGATATTCATGGCTGAGTCATACTCTGGTTGCCAGAGACTAGAGTTGAGGAAGTGGGCCAAATGGGTAAAGGGGGCAAAAAGGTACAAACTTCCAGTTTTTTAAAAATAAATAAGTTATGGGGATATAAATAAAATCTTAAAAAAATAAGTCATGGGGATGTAATATACAACATGGTGACTACAGTTAATACTATACTGTGTACTTGAAAGTTGCTAAGAGAGTAGATCTTAAAAATTCTTATTAAAAGAAAAAAAATCTGGAACTATGTCAGTGATGGTTATTACCTAGACTTATTATGGTGATAATTTTGTAATAAAAACAAATATCTGTTCATTATGTTGTATACCTGATACTAATATAATATTGTATGTCAATTACACCTCAATAAAAAAAGAAAAAAAGTCCAAGGAGGAAAAAGTTATATACATAAAACTCTTTATTGCTAAAATTGTAAAATTTTAAATTATATAATAATTTTATAATAAAGTTATATAATGGCTATATTATAAAATTGTAGTAAAAAACTGGAGACAATCTAAACATTCAGTGGTAGTAGAATGGTTAACTAAATTAAAATTAAACCACTCAATGTATATTATATGTCTATTAAAATAATAAATAAAAGATTTTTATAGCAATAAAAATATAAAATTATAACACAGCAACCATTTTAAAATTCTTGCTGCAAAGGGACAAAGACTGGAAAAGAACCGGGAAGTCCTGAAGTGATGTGGAAGGTTTGCAGATTTAGAATGATTCCTTCCGTTTAAAAATATTCCTCATTGGCCCTGGCTGGTGTGGCTCATTGGGCCTGCAAACTGAAAGGTTGCCAGTTCGACTCCCAGTCAGGGCACACACCTGGGTTGCAGTCCATTCCCCAGTAGGGGGTGTGCAAGAGGTAACCACACATTCATGTTTCTCTCCTTTCCCCTCTCTCTAAAAATAAATAAAATCTTTAAAAAAAATTAAAAAATGCTCTTTATTGCTATTAAAAGCACTGAAAATTAAAAATTTGAAGTAGCTGACAGGACTTGTCCATAAAAAAAGGGCACCTGCTGGGTTGTTTTGATGATTAAGTAAGTTAATGATGCAAAAGCACCTATAAATAGTACCTGCAAGAACTGAAAAGGGTCTCCCTCTGCACCTCACCTTTCCTTCCAGCTTTACTATCCTGAGGTTGCAGGATCAACGCTGATCACACTGTACTTCTGTATCTTTCTCTTTCTTAGAGTGTTTCTTCCCCTTTTTATTGGTTTTAATCTATGACTTCTAGAGTTCAATAGGATCTAGACACTTAAATACTTTCTGATTCTCACTAAAATGAACTTGTTCTTTTCCCCTTGGTTAATATACAGTTTTTAAAAAGCATACAGTATTAGGAACATGGCAGTTCCCTCCAAAATTAAACATAGAGTTACCATGTGATCTGGCAAGTACACTTCTGGGGATATACCCAAAAGAAGTGAAAGCAGTGACTCAAACAGATAGCTGTACACCAAGGTTCATAGCAGCATTATTCACAACAGCCAAAAGGTAGAAACAGCACAAGTGTCATCAACAGATGAATGGATAAACAAAATGTGGCATATATATAGAATGGAATATTAACTCACTCTTCACAAGGAAGGAAATTCTTGTACATGTTACAGAATGGATAAACCTTGAAGACAGTATGTGAAGTGAAACAGCCAGTCAGAAAAAGACAGACATTGCATGACTCCTCTTACATGGGTGCCTACAACAGCCAAATTCATACACACAGAAAGTAGACTAGCAGATAGCAAGGGCTAGGGGCAGAGAACAGGGAATTATTGTTTGATGGGTACCGAGTTTCAGTTTGGGATGATGGCAGAGTTTGGAGATGGACAGTGGTGACGGCTGCACAGCAATGTGAATGTACCCAGTGCCACTGAAGGCACACTTAAAACCGATTAAAGTGGTAAGTTTTATCATAGCTTACCTTTATAACTGACTGGAAAGATGCTGGGCAGCATGTTGGAATCTAAAAAAGTTACCTGGGAAGTATTAGCATCCTTCTCAGGTAACAACTTATCTGGGTATTAATAGCTTATTAAGCACTACATTAACATCTTACTGAGTACTTTCTGGAGGCAATGCCTTAGGTGAAAGAAGAGAAAAATGGGAAATTTTCAGGTTTTGTGGCAGGTGAGACAGAAAGACTGTAGGGCAGGTAGGCCTTCCAGTTCCCTAAAAACTGTATTGCAGCTACACAAATCACATTACTCTGCCTGCCTGTACAAGATCACTCTAGTCATCAAGGGAGTATGGAAAAAATGATTAGAAGTAAGAGGTCAGTTTGGGGGGTGGGGTGGTGGTGGTGATCATGGTGACAATCAGAGACACAACGGTGATAGCAAAACCAACAGAGAAGCTCTTTGAATTGACAAGAGTCTAGTTGAACAGTTCAACATCAAATCCAGATCTTTTCAAGAGCCCTTGGGAGCCAGATGGCCCCATCCCCTGCAAGGGACACTGCCTGATGAGTGGGCACTCAGGCTGGCCTCTGCTTTGTTGATGGGCTCTCTCCCACTTACATACTGATCATTCTTCAACAGTTCTTTCTCCCGTTGAGTGAAAATCTATATCCGAGTTGCTTGCTGATGGGGTCTGTTTTCACTCTGCCCTCTGAAGCAGCATAGAATAATTCCACTTCCTCTTCTCTTTGAAGTCTTTTCTGGTTTCAGATCTTCTTTTTTCTTCAGAATTAACGTCATCAGCATCTCCAGCTATTCCTTGTCCTCTTGTCTATGGCTTCAAGACCTGAACTCCAGCCTGTAGATGTGGTCTGACTGGTACGCCTACCTTCCTTCAGCAGGACTTGTTCTCCAATTAGGGCTGCTGTGGAACCCCACTGTAATTATGACTATGAATGCCTGACTCCCATGCTAGATTGTGAGGTTCCTGACAGTCCGTATGTAAAAGATCTGGGGGTTTAACCATTTTATTGTTCATTAATTGAACCTATTGGATCCCCAAGATCATACATGAAACATCTACTAAATGGAAAAGAAATAACATTGGCTGAGTACTTAATCTGTTTTAGGCATTCTGGTAGATATTTTAATACATAATTTCATTTAATCCATATATCAACCCCATGTAGAAGTACTACTTTCTCCACTCTATACATTAAGAAAGTCAGGACTTAGGTCCATACCACTAAGAATCAAAACCAACACATCTGACAGCAAAGCCTATATGCTTTCTACAGTTCAGTTTGGATACGTTAGATTGCACAAAATGGAAAACCCAACCCAGACTGGATCAATAAAACACTAAGGATATTTATGTGACAATTTACAGTGGTAAGGCAGCTTCTGGGTTGGTAAAGCCAGCAGCTCAACAATGTCAAGGATGCCCGTTTCTTTACCCACTTTGCCACTCACAATGTTGTCTTTGTTCTAAGGCAGGCTGTCCTTAGTAGTAACCATGGCAACATGCCCCTTTGTCACTGTTAGCAGGAAAGAAAGACTGATTTTCCATGATTCTCTTTTAAGATGGAAAAACACTTTAGTAGAAACTTTCAGCAAGCCACTCCAGATAACTCATTGGCTATAAAAAATGATTGCTGGTAAGGAGGACGGAATTATCCTTCTTGAGCTAAGTCAGACTTAGCTCTTGAATTGGGATGAGTTCCTTGAATGTAATACTTGTTTCTCAGTGTCAGAGAAGGGGGAGTCCACCACCATTGTGCTACCCCCACCTCTACTGACAGCAGCAAAGCAGCACACGCAGGCACATTGCTGAGCACTGGGATACAGACCTAATTCCTGCCTTCATGGGGCTTCTTGGTCATATGAAAAACAAACGCTGCACAGATATGACAGGTACAATGCATGTTACAAAAGGGAAAGTACACTTAGCACACACAGAACACAGAGCTGGGGAAATCACTGAATCTCAGCGTTCCTGGAAGGCCTCTAGAGCAGCGATGCTCCTGGTGAGACTGGAAGGATGCTGGACAGAGGGAAGAGCACATGTGAAGACTGAGTGGAGAATGAATTGTACAACTCTCACGCTTGATCTTAAGTCCCTTGGGATTCCCAGCCAGAGACCAAGCATTTGTTCAGTTGCTCATTCATGCTTGCGTTCATTTCACAAATACATATTTGCAGCAGGTGAGAACATCACTGGCAAATGGAACTTAACAGATGATGAGTCTGTGAATGAGCCAAGTCTTATCCTTTCCCCCTCTTCCTCACTTTCATCCTATTGTTTATTTGATCTTCCACTGGAGTCTGGACCCCCCAAAAAGTGCTGAATTTCCAACTACAAGTGTACATTTTTCTTATTGGGAAGGGTATATATATATTTTTATTACTTTATTGTTCTTCAATTACAGTTGTCTGCATTTTCTCCCCTCCCTTCCTCCCCACCGCATCCAACCCCACCTCCCTCCCTTGCTTCCACCCTCCCCCTTGGTTTTGTCCCTGTGTCCTTCCTAACAGTTCCTGAAAACCCTTCTCCCCACAATCTCCTCTCCCCTCCCCCCTGGCTATTGTTAGTCTGTTCTTAATTTCAATGTCTCTCGTTATATTTTGCTTGCTTTTTTCTTTTGTTGCTTACGTTCCAATAAGTGTACATTTTTCTATCTCTAATGTTTGAGTTAAGTTTGAAAGAGAGAATTTGTAATTATTAAGTTAAAATGAGGTTTTACGATTATAAGTACACTTCAATGAGTTGTGTTCTCTTATTAGAAGTTTCTATGGATAGGTCCATTAGCTTCTGATTTGAAACCTCAGCATATGCAGAAAGTGATAGCATAAATAAAATACAAACTGGAGGAGAAGAGGAAGAAGATGCTTGACACACACATAATTTGGTAAACAAAGCATATAAATTTCACTTAATTCTTCTAAGAAACATTCTATTTAAGGTAGCAGTATATTTTACTTCATGGAGAATTATTTCTTTGTATTACTTCTTTTCCAAAACTTTAGGCTTTTTCCAAACCAATCAACAATCATCAGATGTAGCTACAGTCTGGTTAAAAATAAAATATATCCTCTGAAATGTCAATAAAAGAATGCCTTAGAACAGTATGATTCTCACCATGAAGACATCTCTATTTTTTTTCATTTATTTTGGTGTGTAACTCACACATTGTGAGTATTTGATAAATATCAAAGTAATAAGAATAGGTAGAGGGAAAAGGGAAAACATTCAGGCTGCATTTAAAGGTCTTTAATAAAAGTACCTCACAGCTTGAGCTCAGGAGACCAGATACTCCAGTAGCTCCTGGCCCAGGCTGAGGTCCAAGATGATTGTTCTTTAACCAAGCCCAGCTTCTCTCTGCCCTCATTTCCTCCCTGAGAGCTGTTCCTTCTCCCATAGGGCCTGCTCCAATGAAACTTTGTACTCAGGAAAGGATCTGATAAAGTTATCCTGTTAGGGTTCTTTCTGAAGCAAGGGACAGAAAAGCACCTCCAAATGGCTTATGCCAAAGGTAACTTCAATAGCTCAGGTGAGTGTTTTCAGGTCAAGGACTTCACTTCAGGTTTTGCTGGAATCATGCCCAGTCAACACTCTCCATGCTGGGTTCCTCTCCATCCCTCAGTCCTGATTTTTCTGGGGAGGCTTCATTTTCAGGTCCATGTGGTAGACCCTGGACACACCTGGCTCCCCAGGCACCCTGGCTGTAGCAGCCTCGGGCTCACCTCATCTCATATGAGATCCTTTGAGGGAAAAAACTCCCCATTTATCCTGCACCAGGACTGAGATTCACTCTGATTGGACTGGCTAATGTCATGTGTCTTGAACGGAGCCAATCACTGTGGCTAGCTGAATACCATTCACTGATTGGTTAACTCTGAATCCCAGACCCCTGGCTGAAGCTACACCCAGACCACATGGACAGGAATGGAAGTCAGCAACTGACCACTGAAGAAGGAAAAATGGATGCTGGGTGGCAAACCACAAATGTCTTCTATACCCATTCATATTATTCCCAGGAGTGTTTCCACTCTTGCAGGAGATGAAGCCTTAAAACAAGAGTCTTAAATGGCCCTCTAATTACGGGAGATTCTAGTGCTCTGCTGAGGAAGGGGCTGTGGACAGTACTGCTTCCTCAGCCCCTTAGGGCACTCTGTGGCCATTTGACCTGGTATGTGTACAGGAACACACAGCTTCTTCTCCAACATAAACAAACACATGATATGACATGATGCGATCTCTTCACATGTAAGCCTCTATCAGAAAAACAGGGTGTTGATGTGATTGATACCCACATAATTATCCCCATTAGTACATGTGATGGATATGCACAGGATTATCTACCTTCATACCAAACCTGATTGATACCCATGTGATTATCTGCTAAGAGGATACCCATGCAAATGAAAATTGACAAGTCCTGCAAGCTCTAATAATAACCCTCACCAGCAAGCCAAAACCAATGGCTAAGACTTAAGAAAGTTTATTCTCTAAAAATAAAAAGGCCACCCATACATTGTTAAGTAAATATGTGTTTTTATACATGTGTGTATAAGTATATGTAAGTGTATGAGAGATCCGTCTTTTTTTTGTAGTGTTTAAAGTAAAATTTGGAATAGAACTATAAAAGTGAAATAGAATAAAGGTCAAGGCTCCTTCCAGCTCTAAAATTCTCAGATGCTAAGGCTTACAAATAACAGGAAAAATGTTACTGATTTCATAGAAAGTGGGATTAGTTTGTGTTTTAGTTCACAGACTTTGGTTCCTAGTAACTATTTAATGACCATATAAAAAAATCAGGAATAGGGAATTACTGATGGAAATAACCGTGTACAACTGAAGGTGGGGTGCTCACATGGACACCAGCCAAGGCCACATTTCCAACTCCAGAGCACATGCCAGTATTACAGATAAGGCCACACTCAGCTTCATTTCCCAGCCTCTGTGCTCTTCTTAAAAGGAAAGAGTCTAAGTAATAGCATGTTCAATCATTTATCTTGCTCCCTTTTCCCAATTCACTGTTGTGACTTTTGAGAAAAGCATGTAATATCCCCATAGAATTTGATGATTTTCTTTGTTAATGTCAAAAAATGTTAATCCATGAAGAGAACCTTCCTGGGTAATGGTAATTCAGCTGCCTGTTTTATAATAGGATTATGTTTTCCAGGATTTCAAAACCCCACTTGTTAGCTACCAAATAGACTTCTACAACAGCTATAAAATCTAATTTAATCCCTATTGGCATTAACAAAACAGCCGAGGTACAATGTACATCTAACTACACTTAACACCCTACAACCTCCAATAAATACATACCATTTCTTTTGAAGTTATAAAAGGAAATTATTCAGTGGGATAACCAGAGTCTCATGGGCCCAACCATACAATATCTCTAAGGCAGAACAAATGTTGTTTACATATGGTAAGGATTATGGGGAAAGTTTATTTAAACAGATTAATTCACGTTCACATGTATTAATGCTCCCTTTTCCAGCATGCAAATTCAAGTTAAAATGATCTTCGTTTCTTCCATTTGAAAATAATTATAGGAGGAGTCAAATATTTGATCTGTTACCATTTAGTTTAAGAGCCTAGTTAAGTTAAAATAAATTTCAGAACAGAGCAAACACTACTACACCAAACTCATGGAAGAAGGCTGATACCATATTTCACTTTATAAAGGAGGGGGACATTTTTTGGAGAGTGGGTGAAGATAAGGGAAGGGGAAGAGGCCCAAAATGATCTCATGAGCCAGAGAGACTGGTAAGCAGATTCCTTTTTTGTCTTTGGTCTTCATTCTTGTATCACACTTTCTTAAAAAATGGAGTAGAGTCAGCATTAAAAAGGGCCTTTTGGGAATGTAAAATTTGAGCATGGTGTAACAGGCATATTTCTTCTCTCACCCCTCCCACTCCTTCTCTTTCAGACAGGTGACCGTAGGGAACCTTATGGTAGGCTAGATGGGAACAGAAATATGCTGGCAAAAATTGTTTCAAGATGAAGGAAAAGAAAACAAGAAGGCTGACGTGTAACATATCAAAGAATATCTAAGCACTAGGAAGTTGAACATGAATCTCAGGGCAGTCCAACCTCTTTAAAGATGCAAATTGCAGTCAAACATAGAAACAGTAGGGTTCTATTTATCCTTTCACCAAGGGTACAAACTGCTAATCAGGCTTCATTGCTGGGCTGGCCACTTTGTTTATCAATAAATAGGGAGACAGTTAGACTATAATTTTCCTGCCCAGTACTGGTAGCCAAAGGAAATGCTGGCAGCCTGGTAGTACTGAGTTCCAGTTGCATCAAAACTCAATTATTGTAATAATGTATGAGTGTTTGCAAGTTGCACAGGCACACTGCACATGTCCACAGAATCATGTGAAACATACTGGCAGAGAACGAGCTTGGTTATACATGAACTAAGGGGACTGTCAAAATAGGCCTGTCCTCCAACAACTCAGTTGTGGAATCTTGTTTAGAAAAGCACACACACTGGAAAAGAGTTAACATGGAAGATACGGAAATCTTCTACATGTTAACACAACAAAAACATGGCTTGACTAAAATCAAACAACAAATAGGCAATAATCTCAGCTCTAAAACGAGAAATTTGACTGAAATATGCTATAACCGCCACTACAAACTCTATTACCACAGAATGCTTGTACACCTTCTAAAAGAGATGTTCAGAGTTACTTTCGTGTCAGTGAAGCTACCTTCCTGACTTACTATAAGACCCAAATCTAAAATACAGAACAAGTTTAAAAGCTAACTTATTAACAAATATTCAATCACACATGTATTAGGCATTCAAATTGTCCAAATAATGACCTTAGCTCTTTGTTTCATTTTTCTCTGTAAAGACGCATCTATAAAAGATTAAGATGCATTCCAAACTTCACGTAATTCCTGAGATGGAAATACAAAAGAACTATAATTTCCACAACACATGCTTCTATTTTTTTCAAAAATCTTAATGGATATTATTTTTATTTTATTTAAAAATGTATTTTATTGATTATTCTATTACAAAGTTGTTCCACTTTTTCCCTCTTTGCCCCACTCCACCTGGTACACTCATTCTCTCCAGCAACCCCCCCCCCCTCCCTTAGTTCATATGCATGGTCCACATTATGTTCTCTGACTTCTCCATTTCTATTCTGTTCTTAACATCCCCCGATCTGTTCTGTACCTACCAATTTGTACTTCTTAATCCCTACACCTTTTCCCCAATTCTCTCCCTTCTCCCTCCCAGTTGATAACCCCCCAAATGATCTCCATATCTATGAGTCTGTTTCTGTTCTGCTTGTTTGCTTAAGTTTGTTGTTTAGATTCAATTATTGATAATTGGGAATTTATTGCCATTTTAATGTTCATGGTTTTGATCTTTTTATTTTTCTTATATAAAGCCCTTTAACAATTCATATAATAATGGCTTGGTGATGATGAACTCCTTTAGTTTTACCTTGTCTGAGAAGAACTTTATCTGACCCTCAATTTTAAATGATAGCTTTGCTGGATAGAATAATCTAGGTTGTAGCTTCTTGCTATTCATCACTTTGAATACTTCTTGCCAGTCCCTTCTAGCCTGCAAAGTTTCTTTCAAGAAATTAGCTGACAGCCTTATGGGAACTCCTTTGTAGGTGATTGCTTTTCTCTTGCTGCTTTTAAAATACTCTCTTTATCTTTAACCTTTGACATTTTAATTATGATGTGTCTTGGTGTGGCCCGTTTTGGGTCCAACTTGTTTGGGACTGTCTGTGCTTCCTGTACTTGTATGTTTATTTCCTTCACCAAATTATGGAAGTTTTCTTTCATTATTTTTTTCAAATAAGTTTTCAATTTCTTACTCTTCTTCTGGCACCGCTATGATTCAGATCTTGGTACATTTGGAGATATCCCAGAGGCTCCTTACCCTATCCTCATTTTTTTAAATTCTTTTTTCTTCTTGCTGTTTTGACTGAATGCTTTTTCCTTCCTGTATTCCAAATCATTGATTTCATTCTCAGCTTCATCCTCTCCACTGTTGGTTCCCTGTAGATTTTTCTTTATTTCACTTAATGCAACCTTCATTCCTGCCTGGTCTTTTTATGCTGTTGCAGTGCCCGTGAGTGCTTGGGGCATCCTTTAAAGCAGTATTTTGAAATCTGCATCTGATAGGTTGCTTATATCCATCACATTTAGTTCTTTTTCTGGAGTTCTCTCTTTTTTCATTTGGATAATACTTCTTTGTCTCCTCCTTTTGGCGGCCTCCCTGTGTTTGTTTCTGTGTATTAGGTAGAGCTGCTTTGACCCCCTGTCCTAGTAGCATGGCCTATTGTAGAAAAGGCACCCATCTGGATGAAAGTGGCTTCTTTAAATCTTTGGTTGTTGGACTTCCATACAGCTCAATATTCTGAAGAAACTGGGTGACATTTGTTTTTGTAGTCTAGTTGTAATTTTTGCTGTAGTTCTGTGCGGAGGCAAAGCAGCTTTACCTATGCCTCCATCTTGATATTTTTTTCAGATTTTAACAGATTATGCTGCTTCTATTAATTTATATGTACTATAAATTATCATTATATTGATCACATGTAATGCATTTATCCAACAAATGTTTGCTGAGTACCTACAATGTACCAGGCACTATGGGAAGGTGTGGGGGATAAATTAGCACCCACTTTTCAAAACTGACAGTCTACCAGGGAAACAGGTGTGGAAAAAGTCATTACATTAAGGTATGATGACTGTTATGATGGAGAATATTTTTTAAATATATTTTATTGATTATGCTATTACAGTTGTCCCATTTCCCCCCTTTATTCTCCTCCACCCTGCACACACCCTCCCACCCACATTCCCCCCCTTTAGTTTGTGTCCATGGGTCATACATATAAGTTCTTTGGCTTCTACATTTCCTATACTAGTCTTAATCTCCCCCCGTCTATTTTCTACCTACCATTCATGCTACTTATTCTCTGTACCTTTTCCCCCTCTCTCCCCCTCTCACTCCCCTGTTGATAACCCTCCATGCCATCTCCATTTCTGTGGTTCTTTTCCTGTTCTAGTTGTTTGCTTAGGTTGCTTTTGCTTTCATTTTAGGTGTAGTTTTTTAACAACTGTGAGTTTGCTGTCATTTTTTTAATCTTCTTTTTCTTAGATAAGTCCCTTTAATATTTTGTATAGTAAGGGCTTGGTGATGATGAACTCCTTTAACTGGGCCTTATCTGAGAAGCACTTTATCTGCCCTTCCATTCTAAATGAAAGTTTTGCTGGATAGAATAATCTTGGATGTAGGTCCTTGCCTTTCATGATTTGGTATACTTCTTTCCAGCCCTTTCTTGCCTGCAAGGACTCTTTTGAGAAATAAGCTGACTCCTTTGACGACGGGAATTCCTTTATAGGTTATTATCTCCTTTTCTCTCACTGCTTTTAAAATTCTCTTCTTACTTTTAATCTTGGGTAGTGTAATTATGATGTGCCTTCATGTGTTCCTCCTTGGGTCCAACTCCTTTGGGACTGTCTGAGCTCCCTGGACTTTCTGGAAGTCTATTTCCTTTGCCAGATTGGGGAAGTTCTCCTCCATTATTTGTTCAAATAAGTTTTCAATTTGTTGCTCTTCTTCTTCTTCTTCTGGTACCCTTACAATTCGGATATCAGAACATTTAAAGATGTCTCAGAGGTTCCTAAGTCTCTCCTCATTTTTTTGAATTCTTGATTCTTCATTCTCTTCTGGTTGAATGTTTCTTCCTTCTGGTCCACACCATTGATCTGAGTCCCAGTTTCCTTCCCATCACTATTGGTTTTTTGTACATTTTCCTTTATTTCACTTAGCATAGCCTTCATTTTTTCATCTAATTTGTGACCCAATTTAACCAATTCTGTGAGCATCCTGATTACCAGTGTTTTGAACTGTGCATCTGATAGGTTGGCTATCTCTTCGTGGCTTAGTTGTATTTTTTCCTGGGGCCTTGATCTGTTCTTTCATTTGGGCCATTTTTTTTTCTTGGTAAGCCTGTTACATGGTAAGGGTCAGAGCCTTAGGTGTTCACCAGGGCGGGGTAACCCACATCATTGTGTTGTGACACTGTCTGTGGGGAAGGGGTCTGAGAGGAAACAATGGTGCTTGCTCCACTCTCTGCCAGCTTTCAGTCACTTCCCTTGCTACCCACAAGCAAAGTGGGCCCTTCTGGTGTTGATTACCAGGTGGGTGGGCTTGCATATGTTCTAGGACCCTGTGGGTCTCTCCAACAAACTCTCCTGTGAGGCTTGGAGTTACTCCCGCTGCGACCTCAATCCCCACAGGTGTTTTCAATCAGTGGTTTGAGGCTTTATTTCCCTGTGCTGGCACCCTGGGTTGCAAGGTCTGTTTTGCTCCCCAGCTGTTCCTTTATCCCCACATGAATGTGAAACCACCCACTTTACTGGCCGCAGCCTTGCTGGGTTTGCCAGCCGCTGCCTTGCCTGTCATCTGCAGTGTTGCCTGCCCCACTCCATAAAGCGCTGCTTCACTGGGTCCGCCAGCCACCGCCTTGCCTTGAGCCCTCTCCATCCAGCTGCCCAGCTCTGCCCCTCCTACTGGTCTGGATGAACATGTCTTCTTTAACTCTTTGGTTGTCGGACTTCCATACAGTCTGATTTCCTGTCAGCTGTGGTTGTTTTTTGTTTTAAAATTGTTGTTGTCTTTCTTTTGGTTGTGTGAGGAGGCACAGTGTGTCTACCTATGCCTCCATCTTGGCTGGAAGTCCTGATGGGGAACATTTTAAAAAAAGTTTTTTATCCTTACCCAAGGACATTTTTCTTCATTGCTTTTATTTTTTTAAGAGAGAAAGAAGGGAGAGAGGTAGGGAGAGAGAAACATCAATGAGTGAGAGCAACATCAATTTGGTAACCTCTTCTATATGTCTGTACTGAGGATTGTACATTCCTGGGCCAGGGATTGGACACACAGTGCAGGTATGTGCCCTGACTGGGAAACAAAACCACAACCCTTTGGCTATGGACAATATTTCCACCAACTGAGCCACCCCAGCCAGGGCTGGACGAGTCACTTTTATTTGCTCCCAATCAGTCTTCACTGCTGTGTCTGGCTCTCCAAGATAGCAACCTGCCTTGGCAACTGAATATAGGGAACTGTGGTCCACTTCTGCTAGGATTATACTTCAACAGGTGGAAATCTGACAAGTTCTGTATGGATCTGTTAATAAATCTCATTAGCAAGTAGAGTGCCTGGCTCCCCTACTTACTAGATGTATAATCTTGGGCAAGTTTGTATTACACTTTCCTACTTGTCAATGAGGGTAATAACAGTACCTCTTTCACAGAGTTGCTATGAGCATGAAATGATTTAGTCCATGCAAGAAACTTAGAAATACAGTAGACCCCCTTATCCATGGGGGATACGTTCCAAGACTCTCAGTGGATGCCTGACACTGGAAATAGTATTGAACCCTATATATAATGTTTTTTTCCTATATATACATGCCTATGATAAAGTTTAATTTATAAATTAGACACAGTAAGAAATGAAAAGCAATAATAAAATAGAACAATTATATAACAAAGTATTGTAATAAAAGTTTTGTGTGGTCTCTCTGTCTGATAAACTGATCTGGTAATCTAGATGGCTACTAAGTGACTAAGGGACAAGTGCAGTATACAGCATGGATACACTGGATAAATTGATGATTCATGTCCTGGATGAGACTGAGAGGAACAGTGTAAGATTTCATTAACTATCCAGGACAGTGCACAATTTAAAATCTATGAGTTAGTTTCTGAAATTTTCCATTTAATATTTTTGGACTGTGGTTGACCATGGGTAACTGAAATCACAGAAAGCTAAATTACAGATAAGGCAGGACTATTGTAGGGCTGGCGCACCTGAAGTACTCACTAAATGATCTCTAAGTACTGTATTGTCCTTGGAGCACCTTCAGCACCATGGTCAGCTCCAAATCCCTGTCTTAGAAAATGCAAAAATTGAAGAGAATGGTTGTAGGAAATTGCTTTCAGCCCAGAAATGGGCCAAAATTCAAGAAGGC
Source organism: Micronycteris hirsuta (assembly GCA_004026765.1). Classification (NCBI taxonomy): domain Eukaryota; kingdom Metazoa; phylum Chordata; class Mammalia; order Chiroptera; family Phyllostomidae; genus Micronycteris; species Micronycteris hirsuta. The sequence continues at coordinate 14,037 of PVJI01023872.1, forward strand.
AGTCATCCTTCAGACACTCCAGGAAGGAGATATGATAATGCCTGTCTCCTCCTGACCCTCAAAGTTGAATGCTTATATGTGCAGTATGCCTCCAGAGGAAGTACAGAAAAGCTCAGTTGAATAATCCCAGCCAGAGAGCCACGACTACCCTAATCAATAGGAGTTCTTGATCTGATTCACCCTAACTCTCTAATATCTTGACTCCAAAACTGGATGTTTCATACCCACTTCAGGCTCCCTTTGCTCTGACAAGCCTACTTGGAACAGTTTTTTCCCATTTATTGACTCTGTCAACTTCGTCTTCCTCCATGTATATATCCATCACAGCTTCAGTAAAGGGAGCTCTTGACACCCCCTGTGCCCTGCAAACCTGTACCAGTTAGGCCAGAATATCAACTTTCCCCTGCTACTAGGGAATAGCATTTAGACAATATGCACGATAGGCTTAGTGAAACAGCCTGTCAGGGCCCAACCCTAGTTTTGCTCTACTGCCCTGGGAGGCACCAAGAATTCACCTTCTACTGAAAAAACTTGAATCTTTGGGAAGCCCACTTTCATCTCAGGTCATTTCACTGGTTCATGTTTCTTTCTAGGCTTTTGCTCTTCAGACAGATGTCTAGGGAAATCTTTTTGGTTATCTGGAGCTAATCAATACTTTATCAAAGAACACAATGCTTCTCAGACTACCCTTGGCTGAAAATTCAGAGCCCAACTGCTAACTTTTAGAGGTTAATTTCTGACAAATGAATGGCTAGCACAGCTGCATCACATGGGGAAAATGCAAAAATATATTTGAAAAAGACAACATATCTTTAGTAAAAAGACAAGCTATGCCTTGGTCTAATTCTTGTTGACATTTTTCCCTAACAAGACACACTTTTCTTTTCCCATTAAAACATCAACTTCCCCAACCCACATAGCAGGTACAGAATAACAAACCACCATCACCACCACCATCACCAACCTGAGGAGCTCTGATATATTTAAAAATATAAAAGTGTAATGGCAAAAGTATAATATTTTTTAAATTAGCTCTCTAAATCAGAATGTTGAATTATGCCTCAAAATATTTCCACCCATTTGTTATTGAAAACATGGTGGTATTTCTTTGTTTTGAATTGTGGCCACTAAAATAAGAAAACTTGAAAAAAGACTATTTTTTGTATCAACCATGTTGCTCTGCAAGATTTCCTGCTGTCATCCCTTTATTTTGGTGGTTGCTACGTGCACTTGCTTCTTTAGTCATGAAGATTTAGCAAATGAAACCTCTTGGGCTCATTTCATGAAAATCACCTGTGGCTCTTGATAAAGAAAAAAAGAAGAAATTTTAGTTGGTAGCTAAACTTGGAATAAGTAAGTTTAATGATTTATACTATAGTCTCCAAGCTATTATTTCATTTCAGAGAAAATGGCTACAGTTTCTACTTTTATAAAGTTTCAGTTCATTTAAGCTGAGTTCCTTCCTTTCAATCTTAATTTTGAGCTGAAGCTCAAAGATCTGTTTTATTGCCTGTGCCTGGGCTTTTCAGAGTTAGATATATCATATTAGAGATCATACTCAGTCTTAAATGGATTCCTGGGAATTGCAGAAAAAGAAATAACTGGCAATTGGAAGCCTGTATCTCTTTGTAAAGAGATTTTGTTGAGCTCATTAAATGGAAATTGCTGACTATTATGACTCTAATAGAGATATTGTAATTCTTGCATTAAGAAGATTCCTGTTTTGAAGAATAAAACAATGAGGAGGGGTTGTTTGTTTGTTTTCTGGGTTTTAAAAACAATTATTCCACAAAAGAGAACAGGTTATTTATGAGTTTGAAGAGACTGACAAAAGACTGAAAACACTTTACTACTTTTATGAGAACTTGGATAGGTTTTTATATCAGAACATTTAAAGATCAAAAAGACCTTTCAGAGTTGCTAAGCATGGTTCAGCTTTCCATATTGTTCCAAAAAGACCCACAGATACCCCAATTCCTATTAAAGAACTCTCCTAAGCTCTCAAGTCTTTTAATAAAGGCAGGGCCTCTGGGAGAGGAGCCCTCCCATCCTAATTTCACACCCCTATGAAGAGGAGTTAGCTCCCCACACTCCTGTATACATTTAATCATTCACTACCCATCAGTTAGCTTTCTCCCTGTGGGAAAGTAGGCCTTTCTAGTCTACTAATTTATTTCAAAGTGACATCACTGAGGTATTTAGAATTTAGCCAAATGGATTTGTGTGTGCATAAGGTAAGTACAAATGGGGCTTTTGTGTCTATGTATATGTGTGCACACATATGTGTGAGTACATGTTCAAAATGAAGTCAAACAAGAGAGCACAAGTTAAAGAGAACACATATGTTCAGGGTAGAAAAGGATCTTCCATGTGGATGGCAATTAATGGTATTACAGAGTAACTGAAGAGTCAACTAGTTTGTTTAAAACAATGAATATCAGTAAATCATTCATATTATTCTAAAATTGATAATAAGCCAATAACCGCCCTGACTGGTATGGCTCAGTGGGTTAGTCATCATCCCACAAAGTAAAAGGTTGTCAGTTCCATCTCTAGTCAGGAAACATGCCTGGGTTGCAGGTTCAGTCCCCTGTCAGGGTGCATATGAGAGGCAACCAATGAATGTTTGTCTCTCACATCAATGTTTCTCTCCTCCTCTTCCCCCCTCTCTATAAATAAATAAAATTTAATAATAAGCCAATAACTTTGATATTTGATGTTTCTTAATGAGCAACTCATTCACAAATGCAATTATTGCAACTTCTGCAGAGTCTGACAGGAGTCCTTGTATGAATTATTGTTCATGAGGAGGCGCCTCCAAAGTGTCTTACATGGGGGACACCATCGCACTCCCCTCACTTCTACATCCTTGTCTTCTTTACAACCACTGACCTTCCTTACAGCCTCACATGGATCCTAATATCCAAGACAGATGGAGGGAACAGAAACATTCAAAGAACACTGCCCAGGGTGGGTGACCCTATGGAACTTCTGAAAAACTGACTGTTGCTTAGAGGGCAAATGGCTTCCTCCTGCTTTTCATAGTGGAAGGCAGCTTGGAGGAGATGGCCCTCCTGGCAGCCATAGTTCCTATGTCAGGCAGAGCAGGTGCTGGGGTAGGGAGCCACTGCTCTAATCCCTGCAGGCCAGGGGCTTCCTGGGACCCTCTTCTGAGGTCAACGGTCATCAGACAGCCCATGGCACCCCCTGTGGCAGTCCTCCTCCCTCTGTTTCTCATAATGGAGAAAGTCATTGTGAGTAAGTCTTGCTCAGGACCCAGACCTCAGCTCAGCTCTCTCTTGCTCTGAACCATTCTTATGGAGCCCAGGACCTCATAGGCAGATTTGGCCACCTTCCTCTAGCCATTTTTTGCTCCCTTTCTGCCAATAATTGTTCAAGTACCTGGCACAGAAATGAAAAGTAAAAATCTATTACTTAACTGCTTAAGAAAAATAATTTTCTCTCTGATTTCCTGAAGAAAAAAGTAAAATTTTTCTAAGATAGCCGTTTCTAGCCCTGTAGTGTTAAGAAATCTGTGAGGGAGCTTGAAAGGAAAAGTATTTTCTTATCCCTACAGTGTTTTCTTTGTCTACAATAGTTGAGGGAGAAGGTTAAAGCAATAGCAAACTTGGAAAACTCCATGACATTTAGAGCAAAAACCTACCTGTGCCAATATTTTACCCTGACAAGCAGGAATCGAAGGTATGAGTCAATACCAGCAATCAATCATCAGAGACTTTCTAAACAATCATCAGGGACTTGAATTTATCAATCAAACCCATGCCCAGGAGTATAGTTAAGACAATTGTTACTTAGATATTTATCAATCACTCATATAACACTTATTACATGTCAGGCACTGTTCTAAGTACTTAAAAAATATCAGCCCATTTAATGTAATTCTGTGGAACAAATACTATTTTTACCATGATTACACTTATTTTACAGAAGAGGAAACTGAGGCACAGAGAGGTGGAGTAATTTGCCCAATGTCACACTATTAGGATGAGACATTAACAGAATCCACACACAGACAGTTTGGCTCCAAAGTCTGTGTTCTTGACCATCAAATATGTTCTTCTCTGTGAAAAAGACATCTTAAGGAATGTACTGACTATCCATTCTCTTAAATTTTCTAAGCTTTATTCCTTTAAAAAATGACACTACTGCTTTAAAAAAAGTAATATTTATTTAGCACTTAAGAGTTTACAAAGTACTTAAAAAAAAAACTCTTGTTCTATTATAGTTGCCCCAGTTTTTCCCATATTGCTCTCCGCTGCCCCGCCCACCCCCACAGTCAAGCCCCACCCTGTTGTCCTTGTCCATGGGTCCTTCAATAGGTTCCTTGACTTGGCCCTTCCCCTTCTTTCTCCATTATCCCCTTTCCCCCACCTCATCATCACCAATCTTATGGGACAGATAAGGAGAGGCTCAGGAGATTATCAGGCTCAAGTTTCCCCTCAGCTAGAGAGTGTTAAAACAGGGAAGTTTAAATGATCATCTGTTGCCAAGTGCCCTACCCTTTTCACCGAACCAGGTTAGTATCAAACTAAATTTCCTACAAGTGACATTCCAGATTTTATTAGCTTAGGTTCTTAAATCACGATTCGGAGCGCCTCCTTTGATTTTCTGAATGGTCAGTATAAGACCCCCTAATGACCATACACTCCTAATCTGTCCCTACTCTTTACAAATCAAATTAGAAAAAAAATGAGTTTATGTTTATTTAAGTTGTTTCTGTGCTTCAGAGGGGAGCCTTCTCTCAGGAACAACTAAAGGGTGTGATCACCCAAACAAGGAAACATACCCAGTTATACAAAGGCACAGGATATAGAAAAAAGGATATCTAACACAAGAAAGGTGAGGGAAATGCAGTCAAGTCTTGAGGGGATCAGAAGATTCAAGGAGAGATTTCTCCAAGAAGATAAAACTGATAAAATACTGGATGCTTCTGAACATATTATGAAGACATTTAGATAATTAGTGAAGAGGTAGTGTTAACTTAGTGACAACTAAATAGGAAACTAAGCCAGCAAAAAAAAAAAAAAAAAAAAGAGAGGCAGAGAGAGAGAAGATAATTATGAACTCCAGGAAATACAATATGTTGGCAGAAAATATGTTGGAAAGGTAATCAGTTTATTACAACACAGTTCAACTTGAAACAGCTTTTACACTGAATGTTAATCTCATCAAAGTTACATATAATTATACTGAGACAACTGAGGGATGGCTCACAGATCATGGGGACAGGGTGATAGTGGGGACAGAAATAAATCCCATAGCAGGGTGTCAATATCATGCCTAAAATTGTGGAAAAATTCAAGAAGTATATTATTTAGAGGTATGCAGGTGAATTCCACAAGAATAAGCTAGAAGAAGTAAAAGGGATGGTCTCTGGAGAGGGGAAATGGAATAAAAGCTAGAGGGCTTCTGCATTTAATAACTATTTGACTCTGTGTGTGAGAATAAACTTCAGACTAATTTTGTTCAGGTTCATATTAATTTTTTAAAATAACGTGTACTTTACTTTTGGCAACATGGCAGACCATATTCTCTGAAGGGCCAGCTTACTATTAAATTGATACATTTCAACAAAAGTACTTTTTAATGCATTACTAGAATCTTAAGGATGTAAGGTAATTTTCCAGAGGCCAATGTAAAACAGCAACAACAACAACAAAAGAGTTGAATTCTGATTTATGTGCAGTCAGAATAATAAGAAAGTTAGAAACCAAAAGCCTTGGTCAGGCCTGGTAAAAAGGTTCTGAGCCCAAGACAATACAAAGATGGGGAAAATAAACTGTGACTTTAGCAATGTCCTTGCCTCTAAGCAGAAGCAAACACAAATTATCTTTGAAGGAAAACCTTCCCACTCTAGGCTCTTATATTTACCAAGAAGTAATTCCAATCAATATGGTTTCATAGCATAAGTATAAATCAGCAAACAGCAAAAGTAAATTAGGTGCAAACATCATGAAATTTTCACATTCAGAATATATGAAAAAGAATCAAATAGGCCCTGGCCAGGTAGCTCAGTTGGTTAGAGTGTCCTTCCAATATGCCAAGGTTGTGGGTTTGATCCTTGTCAGGGCACATCACGAAATAACCAATAAATGCATAAATAAGTGGCTTGTGAGTTTGGTCAGGACATGTGTGGGAGGCAACCAATTGATGTTTCTCTCTCACATCAATATTTCTGTCTTCCCCTGTTCCCGACTCTCTCTAAAATCAATAAGCATGTCCTTGGGTGAAAATTAGAAAAAATGTATAAATAAGTGGAAGATTTGTTAATTGATGTTTCTCTCTTCATCTCTCTTACTTCCTTTCTCTCTCTAAAATCAATTCTTTTTACTTTTTTTAAAAAAGGTTTTATTTATTTCCTTTTAGAGAGAAGGGAAGGAGAAAGAGAGGGAGAGAAACATCTATGTGTGGTTGCCTCTTGCATGCCCCCTAAATGGGGACCTGGCCTGCAACCCAGGCCTTTGCCTTGACAGGGAATCCAACTGGTGACCCTTTGGTTCACAGGCCTGCACTCAATCCACTGAGCTACACCAGCCAGGGTTAAAATTAATTTTTTAAAAAGAATCAAATAGAACTTCCCTATATGGAAAATATAATGGCTAAAACTAAAATTCAGAGGATGGGTTAAACAGATTGGACACAGGTGAAAAGAAAATTAGAAAAGTGTTGATTAGATATGAAGAACCAATGCAGAATATAGCACAGTGAGAAAAGGAGACACAAGGAAAAGTTATTAAGAGATAAAGAGCATAGAATAAAAAGCTCCTAAATAGCCCTGGCTGGTATAGTTCAGTGGATTGAGCGCGGGCTGGGAACCAGACGGTCCCGGTTTGATTCCCTGTCAGGGCACATGCCTGGGTTGTGGGCCGGGTCCCCAGTGAGGGCCATGTGAGAGGCAACCATACATTGCTGTTTCTCTCCCTCTCTGTCTCTCTCCCTTCCCCTCTCTCTAAAATAAATAAATAAAATCTTTAAAAAAAAGTATAAAAATAAATGTATAAAAAGCTCCTAAATATGTCTATTTGGTATCTCTGAAGGAGACTATAAAAAGGATGGAATGGAAGTGACATTTAAAGTACTAAGGGTGGTATTTTATAGAATTGATAAAAGACATGAATCCACAAATACAGAAAAAGTAACTTATACCATGTGTAGGAAGAAAGGGAGAAAGGAGGGAAGAAGAAAGAAGTCAACTCCAGTCACAATTTTAGTAAACCTTCTGTACACCAAAGACAAAGATCTTTAAAAAAAGCCAGAGAAGAAAAGACAAGTAACCTAGTTTTTAAAGAAAATGAACTTCTCAATAGCAGTAACAGTAACCAGATGACACTGAAATAATATCTTCAAATTTCTAAGAGAAAATAATTGTCAATCTAGATTTGTTTACCCAGCCTAACAATAAAGATATTTTCAAATAAACAACAACTGTGAGAGCTTACCATCAACAAATCTTCACTACAGGGAAATTCTGAAGGATGCACATCAGGAGAGAGGAAGGAGAACTGAGAAAGAAGGTCTGAGATACAAGAAAAAACGATGGGCAGAGAAAGTGGTAAAGTATGTAGATTAATGTCAATAATTACTAGATATATTAAATAATGATAGTAATAATGTAAAATTCATAGGTTTAAAGAGGTATTGGGTGAGATCCAGCCAAGATGGAGACATAGGTAGAAATGCTTCTCTTCCTCGCACAACCAAAAGAAGGATCACAATCAATTTAAAAACAGAAAACAACCAGAACTTCCAGAATATCAAACTGCATGGAAGTCAGACAACCAAAGAGTTAAAGAAAAAATATTCATCCAGATGGGAAGTGGGGGCAGAGAGGACACATAGAAAGGTGATGAACTGGGTGGGATTTCTCATATTTGTGTGTGGAAAAGCCAGGAGGAACAACTGGGGAGGGAGACAGACCGTGCAACCTAGGGTTCCAGAGCAGAGAGATAAAGCTTCAAAGCCTCTGGCTGAAAAAACCTGTGGGGGTTGCAGCACAGGAGAAACTCCCAGCCCCACAAGAAAGTCTGTTGGAGGGGCCACAGGATCCTAGGACACACACAAGCCTCAGGAATCAGCACCAGAAGGGCCCAATTTGATTGTGGGAAGTGAGGGAAGTGATGGAAACATGGGCAAGAGCCTAACAAGCAAGCGAGTGGCATTGTTCTTTCTCTGACCAACGCCCACATAACAGCACCACAACTCGCCCTGCCCTGGTGAATACCTAAGGCCCCACCCCTTATAACATAACAGGTGTGCCAAGGCAAAGAAATACGGCCAAAATGAAAGAACAGATCAAAACTTGAGAAAAAGAACTAAGTGATGAGAAGATAGAAAACCTGTCAGATGCAAACTAATAGTTTTGCAAAGTTCAAAACACTGGTGATCAGGATGCTCACAGAAATTATTGAGTTTCATCCCAAAATGAAAGATGATATGAAGGTTGTACAAAGGAAAATAAAGGAAAATATACAGGGAACCAACAGTGAAGGGAAGGAAACTGGAACTCAGATCAATGATTTGGAACAAAAGGAAGAAACATTCAACTGGAACAGAATGAAGAAACAATTCAAAAAAATGAGGAGAATATAAAGAACTCATACGACTCCACTCCAGGAAGACAAAAAACCCAATTAAAAAATGGGCAAAAGACCTGAACAGACACTTCTCGAAAAAAGACATACGGAGGGCCCAAAATCATATGAAAAGATGCTCAATATCATTAGCCATCAGAGAGATGCAAATTAAAACCACAATGAGATACCACCTCACACCAGTCAGAATG
>PVJI01023873.1:0-22842 GCA_004026765.1 Micronycteris hirsuta
TTGTCTCCACCTTCATCTTGTGACAGTTCTGGCGGCAGCCCCAACAGGAGGGCAGAGTTGGGTGCGTGTGTGGCGGGGGCGGGGGGGGCAGGGGGGCGTCCATTCCTCCTCTTCTTCCTCTCTCCCAAAACTGTGGCCTCTGGTCACCATTTGGAACATTATCTTCCTGCCTAACTGGTCATTAGAGTGACAATGGGGAAGCCATGGGAAGAGGGTGGCCCAGGCTAGGGTCCTAGGGTGGTGGCTTACGGGTGGGGTATGAGTGGGAATTAGGGCAGAGCCATTGCCAACTAGAGGGGGAGGGGGGGCGGCGGCTCAGATATGGAGGTGCCTCCTGCTCCCCTCATCCTATCCCCCAGATGAGAAAGGCTGTGAGGCCCAGGATTCGCCCGCCAGCCTCAGAAGGGCTGAAGTGACCTGGTTTCAAAGGGCACTGGGCCTGACCCTCCCAAAATGCTTCCAGGAAGCCAGAAAGCCAGGGTGCCCATGCCAGACCCTCCGTGCTCCCACTCTCCTTGCTTCTCTCCACCCACACCACCCTCATGCCTCTTCCCACCAGCCCACCATTCCTTCCCACCTGGCTGCCTGCAGTCTTATGCCACCGCCCCCCGGCAAAACTCTACAACCCCAGCCGTGCGGGCTTTGAAAATTTGAACAGCAGATCACATCACCCTGTCGCAAACCTCCTTAAGTCTCCCCAGTATTCAAATATTCAAGTCCCTCATGATGCCTACATGCCCATTATGTTTCCAACCTCATTGCCTCCTCTCCCCTTGTTCACTGTGCCCCACTTCCATCTGTCCCAGAGCCTCCCCACTCTTCAGCTGGCATTTGAGGCGCCCCACTGTCCCCCACGCCACATGAACATTCATCTCCCTCTGCCTAGGATGTGCTGGGTATTTAGGCTAAGTCTGGCTATCAGTCAAAATCTGGACATCAGACAGAATCAGCCCTAAGAGGAGCTGATTGGACAGTGGGCAGAAGTGGGCAGACAAGGGACTGTGGAACAAATCTGGTTTATTGTGAGGTCCACAGCCCTACTTGCAGTCCCATGTCACACAGGATGACTCAGAACAAGGTGTGAGACAGCCACAGCTGCCAGCTCCAGACCCCTGCAAGTGGCCCATGTGTTCAAAAATTGCCCTAGCCCTGGCTCAGGCAGTGGCTTCCCTCCCCAGGCCTGTTTCCTTCTCTGGACAAGGCGGAAACAGCAGGAGGGCCACCGTGGAGGAGTGAGCATTGGAGGAGCTGAGAGTCTGTTCAGATGGGGAAGAAGGGTTGGGGGCTCCAGGGTTCCTGGGAGATGGAAAAGGGAGGTGGGCCCTGGTCCAGGTGAGGGCTGATGGGGGAGTGAGGAGCAGTGCTGACCACTAATTCATGAGTGGGACGGGGGTCTACTGCTGATGCAGTTTACCTGGCAATGCAGCTTCTGAGGCAGCGGCAGCCTCTCTCCAGTGAAATGCAGAGTGGGCCTCAGATTCACCGGGCCCCCTTTGGGCCATGCTCCTTCCCCTATTACCCCTCCCAGCTATGCCCCCCAAGCTCTCCCGGTCACACCCTAGCCCTGGGGTCCAGGGCAGCAACCGTATCCCGGCTGACCTGAGGAAACGCCCCTCCTCCGGTGCTTCGGCGGGGTCCCTGCCAGCAGTGGCGCTCATGGCTCAGGTAAGCCTGTGCTTGCAGCAGGGGACCCCAGTGGACTAGGCCTTTTAAGCTATCCCAGAGCAGGCTCCAGCCCCTCCCACCCGCCAATCAGGAAGCGCCGTGCAAGACCATTGGTCAGTAGGTGCAGGTGGACTTAACCCTTTTGTGCTAGGAGCTGAGCTGTTGCAGGCATGTAAGGACGCCAGGGAATGCCCCTACTGGCAGGAAAAGGAAGTCTAGAGGGGCAGAGGGGGGTTGTGATGAGCAGAGCACCCCTGCTATGGGATCCTGGCCTGGGAGTAAGGGGAAGTGCCTCTGTCCCCCACCCATGCTACCCTTCTCTGCACCTCTCCATGCCCCTGTGCTCTGGTGAAGCCTGCAGACGCGGACTGTAGTGGAGCAGGATTTCAACAGAGGTAAGACAGTCAAGTTTGGGAGTCCAGGCTGATGGCAGGTCCAGAGCAGCCTCTAGGTGTTTTTTCAGGCCACCCAGCTTGGTGTTTTCTGTCGAATCCCCAGGTCCAGTCCCTGAGTCCCCACATCATGTGTGACCCAGTGGCACTTCCCCTCCCTGAGTCACTCAGTCCCTGGGACACAGGCAGACAGATTTCCAGAGCATTTATTCTCTCTGTGGGAAGGGGACAGGGCCCAGCGGCTGAGGAGCAGACCCTACGTGTACCAGGCGAAGCCGTAGGTGGCGTTGATAATCTCCTCATTCGTGCGCAGCCCATACAGCTCGCCCATTATGGGCGTCACCCAGCGCGTTGTGTGGAACACAGACTCGCCCACCTGTGGGGGAAGCAAGCATAGGTGGGGGTGCAGCTACTCTGTCAGACAGAAGCTGCTGCTCTCCTGTCCTCACCCAGCACCCGCCACCCGTCCCGGTCCTAGGTTTTCTGTGGGGGGCTGCACTTCTACGGTGGCCTAGACCGCTGCCCTCCTCCCTGCGTGGTACCCACCTTCCAGTCGGGCACATCCTTCATGATGATGGCTTCCTCCTCCAGGTTCTCCCGAAGCATCTGCAGGATCCTGCGGAGGACAGAGTAGGAGATGGGGACAGACCTGAGAACCCCAAGGGACTCCTGCCTAAAGCACCTGCCAGACCCCTCCCTGCTCAACCTCCCCATCATCTCCTGTCACTTCCAACCCTGCACACACTGACCCTTTTCTTTCCTTACCTCTCTCCTTGGCAAACTCGCACTATCCCCCTGCTCCAGCCCCAATATCCTCTCTTGCAGGAAGCCTTCCTGTTCTCCCCCTCGGGTATCCACTTTGTCTCCAAGGGGGACAGCAGCCCATGCGTACAAGGGGGAAGCTGCCAGCCCCCATGTGCATTTTTGCTTTGTCCCCACACTGCATGCTGAGGAACTCAGGCCTGTGACCTCCTGACCCTGGTCCTGGCGGCCCCACCTCCGGTCCTTCTCTGCTTGCAACAGCGGCATCAGTGCAATGCGGGCCTCAAAGTCCTCGATCTGCAGGCGCCTGTGAAAGCCCAAAACCAACACTTGGATCAGATTAGTGGGCGGGCTGGAGGGCAGACAACATGGTCCCTGGACATTCAGGGTGATGAATGGGATGGTGGTTGGGGAAGAGGCAAGCAAACGGGACAGAGCTTAGGCAGTGGGTCCAAATGGGGACCCAGCTGGCATATGCGTTGGTCCACAAGACCACTGGCTTCACATTTTCTTTTCAATTAAGAACTTTTTTTAACCCTAAAAATAGCTCAGGCCTATGACTGCAGTGAAGGAGGGGCAGTATTCACCACGGGGCTATGGGCCTTACAAAACCACGTCCCCTTCGTCTCAAAATAACCTTGGGGTGTGAGCCCTGGTCAGGCAGTTCCTTTCTTCTCCCTGCTCTTCAGCATCTTCCCAGCCACCAGCCCTGTCTGTGCTGGGGGGTGGGGGGGAGCAGAGCCATGTTGTGGCCCAGGGAGTGGGCTTTGGCCTTGTCCCCACATCACCAGGAATTTTAGAGAGGCACAGGGAAGGGGTAGAGGAACTTCAACCCCTCTCCCTGCCCCGTCCCCCAGGCTGCTAACTCCACCACAGCCACACACTGTCGTCACTACTCTGTCCCCCTGAGAGGCTGGGCCTGGTCTTGCCTGTCCAATGCAGGGGCCCTAACACCCAGCACCCACCAGGTGCTCCTGAGTTCACTCAACAATGTGGAACACCCTCCACAAGCTGGGCCTTCTCTAGCACTGTCCTCAGAGATCCCCGGCCTTGCGGGAGACGCTAAAACACGTGGCACAGGTGGGACATGGTAGAGGAGCCCAGGCAGTCAGGGGCCAGTGAGAAGGAGCCACCTGGCAGGGCTTCAGGAGAGCTCAGAGGTAGAGTCTGAACCGAGGCCACCAGCAGGATTTGTTACCTCAGACCCCGTGTGGCTAGCATGGCCACTGTCTTGCGTGATCTGCTTTCTAAGTCCTTATATCATCACTGCCTGGTTCCATGGACAAAAGCCTTCTAGGATAGCCTATTCCTGGGCTACTCCTCCACCTCTACCCAATGGGCTATGCTAATCCAGACCCTTGAGGCACCTGGTTAACTCTTGGAGACAAGCTCCTTATTCTCTAGTCAATCCTCCAGGGTAAAACCCAGCAATGGGCTTGCTGGGTCCCTAAGGCCTGGGGGATTGACAAGGGTCCCTGACGTACACCAAGTCCATAGACACGTGCCCACCCTCACCTCACGAGGCCTACCTGCGTTCGCGATTCCACTTCATCATACTCCAGTACCCAAAGAGCAAGGTCCCAATGCCCACGGCGAACATGCTGTAGCCTGTGGGGAGAGGAGCGCCGGCTCAGCATCTGCATGCGAAACAGGCCACCCTTGTCATCTCTTCTCAAGAAGCAAAATTCGCTCGTTGGACAAATAACCCCCGAAATATAGACGATGGAGAAGGTGAGAGTCCCCAACCCCTTCCCAGAGATGGCCTCTATTTCTTCAGGCTATTTTTTTTGTCTCTGTGGAATGTCCACTGGCCCCCTTCCTTGGACACCCCCTCTTCCACAGCTGCAGAACACTCTCTATCATGTTTGTCCGCTCTGCAGGCAGGGGATACCAGAGAAGCCTCAGCTTCTCTCTCAGAGGCAAGGCTGTTGCAGCTTCGACACCTTTGCCCCCACGCTGGGGTGTCTGGAAGGCACAGGTTGGGCAGGGACTGCAGAAGGGCTCAAGGGTCTACATGTTTACGGTTCGGGGCCCCTGCACCACAATCTTCTAGGAGGTGGTTTGGTTCCCAGTCGGCCAACTGGTCCCCTCAAAGAAGGTCAGTGTCCACGGCTGTCTTCCAGCTCCATGGTGGCTCCTGGCTGCCTAGGCTACCTCCTTGCGTGCTGCCCACAGGGGGCTGGATGATGCTGCCATAGGCAGGCAGTGCCCTTCAGGAGTTGCCACCAACCCCCTGGCCTCCTGGGGTGCTGCGGCTCCCACCCCAGGCCCCACTGGACAGGATGCCATGAATATTTACTGAGCTCCAGCGGGCATCCACCATAATCCTGACTGACAGGCCGTGGGCCCGCTGGGGTCTCCAGGGAGGCCCAGGCACCTGAGGCCTGGCTGGGGCTGGTGGCTCTGTACCTCCTCATCGTCTCTTCTCTAGCCAGGCCTCGAGGTTGCTGTGACAAGTGGACAAACTCAGCCAGGTCAAGCTCCAGTTAATACCCAGTAAAGGACCAGTAAAGAATGGGTGATACCACTCCGTGGGCCTCATGGGGAGACAGAGTGGAGACTCTTCCTCAGCTCAGCTCCAACACAAGGCTCATCAGGCACCTCTGCTGGACCCAGAGACAAATAAGAAAATGGCTCCTATTTCAGGCCCTGACCAGTGGGGCTCAGTTGGTTGGGTATCATCTGGCAAAGCCAAAGGTTGCCAGTTAGATTCCCTGTCAGGGAACATGCCTGGGTTGTGGACTCAGTCCCCAGTTGCAGTGTGTGTGAGAGGCAACCAATCAGTGTTTCCCTCTCTTTCTCCCTCCCTTCCCCTCTGGAGACCACAACTGGGGACCAGGCCCGCAACCCAGGCATGTGCCCTGATCAAGAATCGAACCAGGGATCTTCTGGTTTGCAGGCCAGTGCTCAGTCCACTGAGCCACACCAGCCAGGGCTGAACTCTTAAACAACAAACAAACTAAAAAGAGCTCACCAGCTCAGGTCAGTGAGGGCAACCCGGTTCCTGCATGGAGAGGCAGGTCCCCTCCCGGCAACCCCAGTGGTTGGCTGCCTGTGTAGGGCATTTCATCAGAGCTGCTTCATTCTTTTCAATAGCTGCGGAGAGGCCCAGGAGCCTCCTCTTCTGACCCCACCGCAGGGGACAGACCTAGGCTCTCTTTGTAAAAATTCTTTGCCATCACACCAGGCACCCAAGTGTGGGCCCATCTGTAAGATAAATTCTAGGACCTGGCACCCTTTATGATGATGCAGCCCTAACTCATTTCTTTCTCATTAAGGCTGCAGGGCTGAGACTCCAGGCCCTGGGGGGGACGCCTGTGCCTCTGGGGCTGCCAGTACGCTGGGGGAGGCCGAAGCACGGCCTACCGAGAAGGGTACATAGACCACGGGTAAAGGCCTAAATAAATGACAACACATCCTGGGTTCATGGGTCAGAACTTAACTTAACATTTTGTTCAGATGGCAGCACTGTCCAAAATGAGGCAAAGTCAACACAGTCCCCTTCAGAATTCTACCCCACCCCCCACAGCCTAACAGAAACTGACAAGCAGATCGTGAAATTCATAGGGGAATGCAAGGGACCAGAATAGCCAAAACAATTCTGAAAAAGAACAAAGTAGGAGGACTCACACTACACAATTTCAAGTTATCACGCAGCTGTGTGTACAGGACAGCGTGGCACTGGCATAAGGACAGACACGCACATCGATGGAACAGAGCTGAGTCCAGAAATAAACCCTCACATTTATGGTCAATTGAATTTATACAAGGGTGCCAAGACAATTCAATGGGGGAAAGAATAGTCTTTTCAGCAAACTGAACAACTAGATAGCCACATACAAAAGAATACTGTGCTCCTTCCTACTCCCATCCACAAAAATTAACTCAAATGGATTAAAGGACCTCAATGTAAAAGCTAAAACTAAAAAACTCTGAGAAGTTAGTCTCTATGACCTTGGATGAGGCAATGGTTTCTTACATATGACACCAGAAGCACAAGAGACAAAAGAAAAAACAAGTGAATTGTACTTCACTGACATTAGTGGCTCAGCTGATTAGGCGTCACTCTGCAAAGAGGTCACTGGTTCAATACCTGGTCAGGGCACATGCCTGGGTTGCAGGTTCAGTCCTTGGTCAGGGCACATATGAGAGGCAACCAATCAATGGTTCTCACATCAATGTTTCTTTTCACTCTTCTCCCTCTCTTCCCCTCTTTCTAAAAATAAATAAATAAATAAAATCTTAAAAGAAAACAACTTTTGTGCTGCAAAAGGACCTGAAAAGGTAACCCACAAAATGGGAAAAAGTATCTGCATATCATGTATCTGAGAAGTGAATGGTATCTAAAATATATAAAGAACTATCAAAACTCAATGATAACGAGATGAACAACCCAATTTAAAAATGTGTAAATGGCCATGGCTGGTGTGCCTCAGTGGATTGTGCGGAAGCCTATGAACCAAAGGGTCGCTGTTTGGATTCCCAGTCAGGGCACATGCCTGGCTTGCAGGGCAGGTCCCCAGTAGGGGGTACATGAGAGGCAACCACACATTGATGTTCCTTTCCCTCTCTTTCTCTCTCCCTTCCCCTCTCTAAAAATAAATAAAATCTTTAAAAAAATTTTTTTAAATGTGTAAATGATTTGAACAGACTTTCTCCAAAGAAGCTATACAAATAGCCAATAAACACAAGAAAAGATGCCCAACACATTAGTCACCAAGAAAATGCAAATTAAAACCACAATGAGATACCATCTCATACACACTATGATGGTGAGACTCAAAAAAATAAAAATAATTGGTGTTGTCCAGGTGTGAAGAAACTTGAACTCCCATATGCTATAGATGAGAACGGAAAATGGTATAGCTAATGTGGAAACCAGTTTGGCAGTTCCTCAAAATCTTAAATGTGGAGTTACCATGACCCTGCAATTACATTCCTGGTGAAATTTCACCTAAGAGAAATGAAACATGTGCCACGTAGACACCTGTACATGTGCAGTCACAGCACAACTGTTCACAACAGCGGAGAGGCAGAAAAACCTCAAATGTCCATCAAGTGGGAAATGGATACACAAAATGTGGTCTATCCATACAAGATTATTCAGCCATAAAAAGGAATGAAGTACTGACACATGCTATATGAACATTAAAAATACCGTGCTGAAAGAAACCAGACACACAAAAAAAACACATTTTGAATGATCGCATTTATATAAATGTCCAGAAGAGAAAACTCCCCAGAGAGAGAAAGCAGATTAGTGGTTGTCAGAGGGTGGAGGGAGAATGGGGCGTGACTGCTAATGGGTATGGGGTTTCTTTTTAGGGTGATGAAAGGGCTATAATCTTATACCACAGTGATGGTTGCACAACTGTGAATAGACTAAAAATCAGTGATTTGTACACACAAAATGGTGTAATGTATGGTATGGAATCTCAATAAAAATGTTAAAAACACAAGAAAAAAAGGAGCCACACAGTGGGCACAGGAGGGAGTGGAGAGAGGAGCTGGGTGTGAGAGATGAGGCGATGTGGGGGTAGCAGTCATTTTGGGAGCAGTGTGGATTAAAGGCAGCCTGAGCCAGCATAGCATGTTCTGGGATGCTGGCAGTCAGCAGGGAGATAACGGCAATTGGTGCCCGGCTTGGGGCCACAGTGCCTTGACAAGAGCAGGGGAGGATAAGACTAACAGGGAGGGGCTACTGTGGACCATGGCTCAAGAGGCAAGGCTGGAAGAGAGCCAGGAAGACAGATGAGGGCGGGGTGCAGGATAGAGCACAGGGCCTTTGCACTTGTTGTTTCCTCCACCCAGAGAACTCCTCCTCAGACCCGCCCTGGCTAAAGGAGGCCCTGGTTAGCCCAGGCCCCACCATTCACCACAACGGAATTCTGGCATGATGTGACAGTGAACTCTTCGAGACAGGGCCCCAGCCATGTGCACACTGAACTAGTTAGTGAACAAATGCAAGTTCACAAAGACCACAGCACCAGAGGGGTATTTTCCTCACACCTCTGTGCCAAGAAAATACTGGGGTGAGTTGTGCTACAATGGAATCTGGTGTAAAGGGATGTAATTAGGAGAGCCAAACCCAGGGAATGGCACTTAGGATCCACAGGAGGTACAGCTGTGACATGAACAGAAAGAGGACCAGTATAAAGTGTCGGTTTGTGACTTAAAAAAAAAACAAAACCAAAAAACCATGCTGACTGGGGAGAGCCCAAAGAGGCCTAAAGGCTGGAATCCTTCTGTAGCCTGGTACAGGTACAGGTCACACAGGTATGTGTAGGCAGATCTCATATGGCACAACTGCGGGGCGCACTGGTCTGGGTGTTGTGTTATACCATGAGAGAAAAAAAGGAAGAGACTCAGATCATATTAGATTTGTTCAATCTGATCCAGGATGAGTTGAGGGCCCACATGGTGCTAAATCTAGCCTGTAACCTGATTTGTATTTTTTTTAAAAGACTGTATTTATTTATTTTTAGACAGAGGGAAAGGGAGGAAGAAAAAGAGGGAAACATCAATGTGTGGTTGCCTTTCATGCGACCCCCACTGGGGACCTGCCTGCAACCCAAACATGTGCCCTGACTGAGAATGGAACCAGGGACTCTAGTTCACAGGCCAGCACTCAATCCACTGAGCCACACCAGCCAGGGCCTGTAACATGTTTCTGTATGGCCCTTGGGGTTACACTTTTAAATCTGTAAACAGTTGTTAAAAAAAAAAAGCAGCAGCAGTGGCCATTGGCCAGTAAACCATAAAAAAATTTTTTTTAAAGATTTTATTTATTTTTAGAGAGAGGGGAAGGGAGGGAGAAAGAAAGGGACAGAAACATCAATATATGGTTGCCTCTCATGCACCCTCTCCTGGGTACCTGGCCTGCAACCCAGGCATGTGCCCTGACTGGGAATTGAACCAGTGACCCTTTGCTTTGCAGTCTGGCACTCAATCCACTGAGCCACACCAGCCAGGTAAAGCATAAAATATTTAGCTGGCCCTTTATAAAAAAAATTTGCCTCCCTGACTGGTGTGGCTCAGTTTTGTTGGTACTGCCCTGCAAAAAAAAAAAAGCTGCCAGTTCAATTCCCAGTCAGGATACATGTCTGGGTTGGCTGCAGGTTTCAGGAAGATGAAAGGCAACCAATCAATGTTTCTCTTTCCCACTCTTTCTCCCTCTCTTCTCCTCTCTCTAGAAATAAATAAAAATAAAATCCTTTAAAAAAAAAGTCCGCCAACTTCTGTTCTGGAATACAAAAAAGCCAAGAAAGGGAGGGAGAATATGCGTTTTCATGAAACATTAATTTTCCTGTCTGAATCGTCACTTTTTTTTACCATGTCCATGATTTTTTCAAAGATTAAGACATAATTTGCATGATATGCATATTTTAAATGTAAAGTTTGATGATTTACCGCAAATGTATTCACCCTTAACATGTTTTATTTTTTTGAAAATTTCACTTATTTATTTTTAGAGAGAAGGGAAGGGAGAGAGAAATAGAGGGAAGAGAAACAACAGTGTGTGGTTGCCTCTCACATGCCCCCTACTGGGGACCTGGCCTGCAACCCAGGCATGTGCCCTTTCTGGGAGTGGAAACACCGACTGCTTGGTTCACAGGTTGGCACTCAACCCACTGAGCCACACCAGCCAGGGCCACCCTTAACATGTTTTAAACTTCTTTGTATTTCTTTGTTAATCCTGGGTGTGGAGTATGAGTACCCTTTACTTCCTTTCTTACATTTTTCTGTGATGAACCCAACAGCATTTTTTTTTTAATTATTGTTACTATTTGCTTTTTTTTTTAAGATTTTATTTATTTATTTTTAGAGAGAGGGGAAGAGAGGGAGAAGAGAGGGAGAGAAACAGCAATGTATGGTTGCCTCTCACATGGCCCTCACTGGGGACCCAGCCCACAACCCAGGCGTGTGCCCTGACTGGGAATCCAACAGCGACCCTCTGGTTCCCAGCCCGCGCTCAATCCACTGAGCTACACCAGCCAGGGCTATTTGCTTTTTTTTTTTTTAAGGTTTATTTATTCATTTTTAGAGAGAGGGGAAGGGAGGGAGAAAGAGGGACAGAAACATGAATGCGTGGTTGCCTCTGGTACATCCCTAACTGGGGACCTGGCCTGCAACCCAGGCATGTGCTCTGACTGGGAATCAAACTGGCGACCCTTAGGTTAGCAGGCCGGCACTCAATCCACTGAGCCACACCAGCCACGGCCCAACAGAAATTTTTCTAAAAATTACTTAAAACATTTGAAAAAGTTAAGAATACATGTGGCATATCCTGCAGGTGGGGTCACCAGCGAGGATCCACCACACAGAACAGCTTTTAAACTCCGTCAGTGTTCTGGGGTTTGGCCCCTGCTTTGCTTTAAGTGGCTGGGAAGGTCTCAGCCTCTCTTGGGCCTCAGTTTCCCGACCTGTAAAATGGAAGCGCGGAACAGGGCTAGGGACGCAGACTATACTAATCTCAGTTTAACCTACTGTGAAATGGTAATAATTAACAGGACCGACTTCAGAGCTGTTACGAGAAGAAATTAAAAGATTTAGTAATTGTTCGACAAATTGCAGCAGTTATCCTTGTTACCACTGACACTATGTCGGATCCCCAGACTCTGCCTCCCATTACACCGCAGGTAGACTGAGGCCTTTTAGTTTCCCCAGCGTCCCACCCTCACTGCGGCACCCAAAAGTTCCAGATGCTGACACTCGGCGCAGACGCACACTGACCCGATAGTCCCCGACGCGGAAGGTTCCGTTTGTAGTCGATGGGGCCGTAGCCCCCCGGCGGGGGCATGTCCTGCTTCACCTTCGAGGCCGCCATGTTCACAGGGCTTTGCACTTCCGGTCGTGGGCGGAAGTGACGTACCAGCTGCCGCCGCCACAATGAATGTGGCGGAAGCTATCGCGCAGATCTCGAGCAGAGACAGGGAACCTAAGGCACTGGTGTAGCGAGTGTATAGCGCCGAAGAGCTCGGGTCACGACGCCCAACGCGGCCAAAGAATCGTTATTTCTTCTTCCAGATGGGGCGTGGCTCAGTAGCTGTGGACAGCTGGAGGCCGTCGGGTCACCAAGGTCCTTGCATCAAACGACCTCCCATTCACCTTCCCTCTGGGGCGGTGTGCAGGGCAATCAAACTGCCGAGGGAGCCGCTTCACCGAGCTAAGCCCCCTTACTCGTTTTCTCCCCCTCCGGGTTTGTGCGGGCTGGGTACAAAAAGTTGGGTGGGGGCTGCTGCTTCTGATATTTGGACTCTCGAGGAGCCACCCCAACCCCAGGCACGGATTCTGCTCCTCGGTAGTGGTAGGGAGCCCTTCCTTGTTAGTAGCTTCTCATCAGGAACTGGACCATTCAGAGCGATTATGAGTCACAAAGCCCTAGCGCCTCGGGAGACCTCCTTCCCTAGGCGGGGTGACACCCGAGGGGCCCCCACCCCGAGGTGAGGTGACGCCCGCGGTCACTTCACAAGGCAGAAATTGTTACCTGGGCAATAAAAGGCACCGCGGCGGAGGGGGCCGAGGAGTGGGCACATGGGGGTGCAGGTGTGCAGGTGCCAAGCACCATGGGTTAGGCCCGAGATTGGAGTCCGGCCGCCCCCCGACAGCAGCCGCCTCCTCCCCACGCGCCCCAGGCGCCATGTCGGGCGACAAACTCCTGAGCGAGCTCGGCTATAAGCTGGGCCGCACGATAGGTGAGGGAAGTTACTCCAAGGTGAAGGTGGCCACGTCCAAGAAGTACAAGGGCACCGTGGCCATTAAGGTGGTGGACCGGCGGCGCGCACCACCAGACTTCGTCAACAAGTTCCTGCCGCGCGAGTTGTCCATCCTTCGAGGAGTGCGGCACCCGCACATTGTGCACGTCTTCGAGTTCATCGAGGTGTGCAACGGGAAGCTGTACATCGTGATGGAAGCAGCTGCCACAGACCTGCTGCAGGCCGTGCAGCGCAATGGGCGCATCCCCGGGGGGCAGGCGCGCGACCTCTTCGCACAGATAGCCGGTGCCGTGCGCTACTTGCACGACCACCACTTGGTGCACCGCGACCTTAAGTGCGAAAACGTGTTGCTGAGCCCTGACGAGCGCCGCGTAAAGCTCACCGACTTTGGCTTCGGCCGCCAGGCACACGGCTACCCTGACCTGAGCACCACCTACTGCGGCTCGGCAGCCTACGCATCGCCTGAGGTTCTCTTGGGCATCCCCTATGACCCCAAGAAGTACGACGTGTGGAGCCTAGGCGTCGTGCTTTACGTCATGGTCACCGGATGCATGCCCTTCGACGACTCAGACATCGCCGGCCTGCCAAGGCGCCAGAAGCGCGGCGTCCTCTACCCCAACGGCCTCGAGCTGTCTGAGCGCTGTAAGGCCCTGATCACGGAATTGCTGCAGTTCAGCCCGTCGGCCAGACCTTCGGCGGGCCAGGTAGCGCGCAACGGCTGGCTGCGCGCTGGAGACTCCGGCTAAAAGCCGGGGTCCCCCGCCTCATTCCCGTCTCCCCAAGCGCGGCGCATGCTCAGCGCACGCTCGGGAGGCGTGTTTCCAGAGTCCTGCGAAGCCGCCGTGCGCCAAGCGTCCTTTCCCCTTTTCCCTCTTCCTCGATCGCGGAGCCGTAATTGCGCCCATTTCGAATCTAGTTCCTCCTCCACGATTTGGAGAGCAGGAGGGCGCATGCGCATCCTCCATCCCCTGCAAGAAGGCCCCGGGAAGGGGCGGGACCAGAGATGCGGAAGCATTGCGCCTGCGCGGAATGAGCGATGGTTGTCCAGCTGGAAAAGGTTGTCTAGAGCAGCTGTCGGCGAGGGCAAGCACGGGGAGTACGTCGGTTCTCAGCTTGCTTGTGGCTGAGGCGGTCGCAGGACGGCGCCCTCTGGGCGCCACCCTGGTTGTAACTTGCAATAAACTCGCTCTATCTCGAACCTGGGCTCTAGCGACGGCCACCTTTTACGGAGTGGGGTGAGGGGAGTGTCTCCCCCGGAAGGCAGGCGCGGGCGCTCCATTTTACGGAAAGGTTTGTGAAAGTTCTTGCTACAGTTCTCAAAAGGGAATTAGGAGGATTCGAACCCGGACCACTTGCCGTCCCCCTCCCATCCTGGGAAGAGTCAAAGGGGCTTTAAGGTCATCCCCGGCGTCCTGATGGTACTGGGAATAGAGATGTTGGGCTGGGGAGCAAGGGCCCAGCATCTTTCTCGTGATTCAGAAGGCGTGGTGTGGACGTCGACTGAGCGTTTACAAACGAGGAAATTGAGGTCCACATAGTTGTCACGTGCCCCAGAACACAGCTGGGATTTGAACCCAGATATGGCTTGAGCAAGGTGGGAAGGTGGTGGAAGCTCTTATTAGTGAGGGCCCTTCCTTAGGCTAAGGGTGGGGGGAGTCAAAGGTGTAACCTAAGTCTACCGGGCTTCATTCAGTCTTGATTCATTCAGTCTTCATTCGTGCATTTATTGAACGCCTGCTGTGTACCAAACTCCGGGACTCAGCAAAGATGCTTAGATCCATCTCTGCCCTCAGTGAAGAGGCAAGTAAAAAGTCAAGTAAAAAGTTGCGTGGAAGTCTTTTAAAAATTGTCAGTTGTGGTAAATGCTAGGTTGGGGGTGACACCTGAGGGATTGAAGGAGATATCTGAGCGGAACCCTGAAGGAATCAGCCACTGGAAACAGCAGGAAGTGTTTTGTTGAGTTCCCAAACAGGATGGAGCTGGTGTGTTTGAGTAATGCCGGGAAGCTCCTGTGGCTGGAATGGAGAGGAGGTGGAGAGATAAAGGTGTATTGCCTGGAGAGGGGACCTCATGTGGCCTGGGGGAGTGTGGGGGCTATTCTGCTACAATGAGGTTACTGGTATGGGAAATGTCTCCCTAAATTTTAATTCTGCCTGCTCCACCTGAGGCCCGTACCAGTCTCTAAGGAGGCTGCTCAGCTTGTGGGTTTGACCATGTCCCACTCTTGCTCACTCGTTCTCCATGGCTCTCAGGCACCTGGGGATTAAATGCCAGCTCTCCTCTCATCCCTTTCAAATGGGCTGTGGCCCCACCCTCCTCATTTTGCAGACAAGGAAACAGGCTAAGAGAGGGGAAATGCCTTGCCTCTTAATCCTGGCTTGTCCATATCTGAACTGAGACAGAAAACCCAACCCTTTGATTTACCCTAGAAGGGTGCCTCTCCTGACCTGGACCATACCTCAGGCTCTGCACCTGGAAAACAGGGGCAGGAACTCAGCCTTGGGGTTGTTGGAAGGGCTGTGGCACTGCACTCAGAATAAGTCTCATCTTCACCCCCATTTCCCACTGTCCAGCCCTCATCCTCCCCCTGCCAGGCTTGTTCATACCTCTGAGACTTTTCACTGGCTGTTCCCACTCCCAGCAATACTTTTCTCCTTTTCATTCAAGACTTGGACTACCAAGCTTACCTCCTGTCACGCTATTCTTTTTTTCTTAATACTAACTTGATATGTTTATTGATTTTAGAGAGAGAGGAAGAGAGAGAGAAACATCAATCAGTCTGAACCCACAACTCAAGCAAATGTCCTGATAGGGAATCAGACTAGCAACCTTTTGCTTTGTGAGATGATGCCCAGCCAACTGAGCCACACCGATCAGGGTTGTCACTCTAGTCTTTACCTCTTTGCCCTTGTCATAGGTTTGATCCAATGCCTAGGGTGTGATGCATGCTTATTTCTGTTCTTCACTAGTGAATCTGCATGAACAATGAGCCAAGGTATTCTCCCACCCTGTGGCCATGGCTTGGTTTAGGAGGGACAAAGTCTCAGGGAACCAGGCATGAGTGTCCCATTTGTTAGCTGGAGAAACTGAGACTCACCCCCTGGGTCTGCCAAGAAGCCAGTGGCTGATCCAGCAAAGACTCACCTGAGGGCTGAGTGCAAAGCCCCTGAGAAAGCACCCCGTCAGTGCACTCCTTGCAGCCAGCATTAGAGCACAGGGCTCCAGTGTGTCACAGGTAGACTGGTTTGGGTTTAATTTCTATCAGCTCTGTGCCTGCCCAGGGAAACCAAGCTGGCTGTTGGGGAAGGCAGTTAGCACTCACTGCCAGAGGCAGGGATGCCTTAATAACAAAAACAAGAACCAGCAAAATAAATAAATAGATAGAAGCACCTAGGAAAACAGTGGTAACATTACCAAAGTGAACACAGGGCTCGTGTTATGAATAAAATTTGAAACTGTCAACCTCTGAAAATGAATTTTCAACAGGAAATTGTTCATTTCAGGGCCTGGCTTGGTGGCTCCCTCTGTACTTAAAACCTGCACCTGTAGTATTGTGTCCTGCAGCAAAGACACCCAATGGGGAGCCAAGCCGGAAAAGCACTCCAGAAAAACCTACCACTCCAGGGTGGAGACTGGAAGGGGCTAAGAGCCAGCTCAATGGGAAAAATCCATAGGAGTCTCACCCCGCCCCCCCCAGGCCTTGAAGCCCCTGGTTCTGGAGGAAATGGAGGGCTGGAGGCGAGACCACAGCACCCAGTTGGGGAGGACTCCCTATCCATAGGAAGTAAAGTCCAAAAGAAGCCCAAGAAGCAGATGTTTCATCCTTTGCTTCCCCTTAAAGGGTTACCTTGCTGCACTTAACCTAAGTTTCCAGCCTGCTCCATTGCTGGACTAAATAATGCAGGGAAATCAGGACTGAGGGGCCAAAAGAAAAATATAGCCAACTGTCATCCATTTCTTTATTATCCTTAAGATCTAAAACATTCTTGTGACACCATGTATAGCCATTTATTCCAGCCTCTTTATTGGAACTTCTATTTTGGTTTGGTGGTCAACTTTTTGGTTTTACATGATCAGATTTAGAAATACAAGTGACTCCCGCCCATATCCACTTCCCAAAAAACCTTGCACTGGTGTACCTGTTTATTATACTTTGTTAAGGATTATAAAACTTTAGCTGTCACATAGAAAAAGCTCAGTCCAAGTTCTTCAGGCAAACGTCATGTGCAGTATAACTCAATTTTAAAAAAGAGACCCTATGGTGAAGCATCAAAGACCATTATTTCCACCCCTGTGATAATGTTTACACTACACAGAAAATTCCTCCCTGGTGTGGATCATTTGGTTGCAGCGTCGTCCCTTTTACTGAAAGGTTGCAGGTTTGCATATGGGAAGCACTGATTGATGTTACTCTTTCTATAAAATCAATAATTGTATTCTCAGGTGAGAATTAAAAAAAAGCCCACAGGAGTTAAACTCCCTTCATCTCCCTGCCCATAGGAGTGATCAGTTGGACACAGGACAAGGCTGTACTCAATTGCCTCTTTTATTCCCTCTGCACCGGGGAGAGCTTTTTGTTCCAAGGTCTTGGAGGACAGGAGAAGCTCCTGGTGTAGGACCGTTTTCAGCCTTGTCAGAGATAGGGGTCCAGGCCCTGGCTGGGCAATTCGGTTAGAGCATTGTCCCCATATGCCAAGATTGTGGGTTTTGTCTCAGTCAGTGCACATACAAGCAGCAACCAATGAATGCATGTTAGTGAAACAACAAATTGGTATTTCTCTTAAAAAAAAAAGGTGAGTCCTGATGTCAGAGTTAAGACACTGGATTAGACAAGGGCAGGATGGCCAGAGCCATGGGTGGCTCCAAGTGGGGATGCATCTATCTGGGCACTTACACGTTTACACACTTGGTGCTTCAAACCTGCTCCCTCACCATAACCAGGAATAAGCTTTGTGAGCCCAACACTCCAGTCCATGGGGTGGCTGATGTTTTAAAGTTTCCAGTCACTTGTCAGGGGTTTGTGTCACAAATAACGAGACTATTACCATCATTTGAGCCTGGAGGCTCCCACACTCTCACTGCTTCTGGAAACCAGGACTTCTCAGGCCTGATGCTCCTGAGACCAGGACCCCAGTGCTGTGGCAGATTTTGATGGAGTGAGCTTTGCTGCTAGAACACCCTTACCATTAATGTCCTTTCCTAGTATGTTCAAACACATCCAGAGAGGTATTTACCGTATTTTGCTAGGCATAATGTGCATCCAGTTTTGTGTGCATTATATACAGTATTACTATAGCCATGGCATGTAATCATCATACCCACGTATAATGCACAACCTTATTCTCCCTCAAAAATTTGGGCAATGTCCTGGCTGGTGTGGATTGGTGAACTGAGTGTAGCCTGTGAACTCAAAGGTTGCCAGTTTGATTCCCATCCAGGGTACATGCCTGGGTTGTGGGCCAGGTCCCCAGTAGGGGGCGTGCGAGAGGCAACCGACTGATGTATCTCTGTTTATCTCCCTTTCTCCCTCCTTTCCCCCAAAATAAAAAAATATTGGGACAAAAAAGTGTGTATTAACATGGCAAAATACAGCCTTTACTGGTGAGGCTCAGTGGATTGAGGTGCCAGCCTGCAAACCAAAGGGTCACTGTTCGATTCCCAGTCAGGGCACATGCCTGGGTTGCAGGCCAGGTCCCCAGTAGGGAGCACATGAGAGGCAACTACTCATTGATGTTTCCCTCCCTCCCTTTATCCCTTCTAAAAATACATAAAATATTAAAAAAAAAGGGGGGGCAAAATATGGTAATAATGCCTTTGCTGTAATACCTTTAACTCAATACACATAACCACCCATTTGGGGCTTATCATAGATGTTACACTGCAACGTGGGAAACTGAAAAAAAAAAAAAAAAAAAAAAAAAAGGGAGGTAGGAGTTTTAAAACAGAATTGAACTAAAGATTAAAGCCTTTCATGTTCTTGCCCCCCTTTTTAAAAAAGCTACATTTCCATCACAGTAGGTCCTCCCCGACGGCAATGTGCCTGAGTGTTAAGCTGGAGAAGGCAAAGCCAGGGCCCAGCTGTCCCGTCCTCCACCCAAGGTGGCCTGGGCAGGTGAGCTGAGATGACATGTGGGTCCTGAGCATGTGATGAGCCAGGTTCTGATGGTGCTGGGGACTAACATATGCCCTTGAGTCACAGACCCAGTCAGCCCAGCTGGGAGTGCAACAATCCTGGCACACCCTTCCAGTGCCGAAGAAACCTTGGCCCAGACACCTGATCCCGATACTGCACAGAACTGAGGTCTGTTTGCCGGAAGCAGCCAGCCCAGTGCTCCTTGTTGGAGGATTTGGAGACTGGCCCATGTAACTGAACAGAGAGGGATAGCAGCTCAGGGTAGTATAAGACAGGTATTTATTTACCAGGCACACAGAAAAATGCGAGGAATAGAAATGCTTACATACTCTTGAGTTTTTGGTGTATAAACACACCCTTTCCCCTTCACTCCTGAATGTTAATTTCCCTCTTGCCTCCCAAATCCCTGGATCTTGTAATGAAAGCCACCCTTCCCTGCCCTCCCCTCCTTCAGCCCATCTACTCAAAACAAAAATCAATGAGAAATTCAGGGTTCTACAGAAAAAAAAGTAGAAAGTTTTCCAAAACTAGGTCTACCGCATGTCAAAAACGTTTTCTAAACACTGATATTCATACAACATGAGAAAGGGGGTTAAATGAGCCTTTATTAGAATGTTGAAGCAGTGTGTTTGAAGAAGGCAGCCCTACGAAATAAGGATTTTAAATTAAGTCCCTAACTGCATGGACAGGAAAACCAGGGCAGGGGCTGAAGTGGGGAGCGGTGTACCCGTCTCCACATCAGTACACGCATGTGCACACACATGGGACACCCTCACGTGCATGGCCTTGGTCTCATGTGCTGCATGCACATGACATCTGCCTTTCCTCATGGAAATGATTAAGGAGTGGGAGAAACCAAAATGAAACACAACTAAGAGCAGACCTGATCCTTTGTAAGACATCTCTGTGGACTCTAGAGGGTTAAAAAGAAAACCTGAAGGCAAACGCTGGCAGCATGGCCCGCCCTCCTTGAAGGGAAGGTTCTAAACTAGACCTAAATGGAAACCCTGAAGTCTGTGGGGGCAGGGGCCCCTCCCCACCTGACACACCTCACGGGAGTACAGGCCAGGGTAGCTTGGGGTGCTGTCCATCAAAATAAGAAGAAAAGGAAAAATTTAATAAAATAAACCACAACAACAAAAACACACAATAGCCCGCCCCTCCAACTTCCCGCTCAGGCTCTGTATGTTGCTACCATTTCTCTCCTCCCTTCTCCAAGGGCAGCAGCGTGGCTTCCAGCATCCCAGGCTCTCTGGCTGGGTCTGGATTGCAGTTTGTTCTTTTGCTAAGTGTGGGAGGTTGGGGGGTCTCTTGGACGAGCAGCAGCACAGGCCTTCCGCTTAAGCAAACGAGGGCTGGTCAGTCAGCGGCCCATCCTCTGGGGCACGGGAGCTGTGCTCGGCAGGAACCCCTGGGTCTGCATGGTTTACTTTAAACTCCATCATCATGAGGTGATTAAAAAAAAAAAAAATGTCAACCTAGAGATTGCCGTGAAGGAAGGCAAAGATTGGGAGGCTAAGACAGGAAAAAGCAAAAACAAAACAGAACGGTCCGCTCAACTTCAGAAGCCCCGGGCTCCGGTCTTGCCCGAGTGTGTCACAGTGTCCAGGCCGCCCGTGTGCCCTGAGGGGGCTGAAGGGGAGGGCAGGAGCAGAACCAGCCCCCGAGGTCCGATTTTCTGCTGGTGTTGGGCAAACTAAAGGCAAAGAAAGGAGGGAAGCCCACGGGAAAGGTCCCCCAGTAATGATACTCCTCATCCACCTGTGAAGCAGCCCTCCAGCCACGACAAGACTTTGCAGCCAAGAACAGAGAGCTCTCACTACCACAGTGTGGCAGATGCTTGTCTGCTCTCTTGGGGAGCAGGGTGTCTTCCCCATCGAGCAGAGGGTGGCGGGCCAGGTGGGAGGGAGGAGGGAGCCTGTTCTCCGCTGGGCCGGCTCGCACTATTTCCACGTGGCCGACTGGGGGATGGAGCGTGGTGGGATCATGTCCAGGAGGTACTCCCGCTGGCGGTCCACGGACGAAGAGGTCTTGTGCACCGCCAAGCTCGGGCTGACAAATGCAAGGGCCCCACCTGCAATAGAACAGAGCAATAGGCTAAGATAATAGCCCCCGTCAGGGGTAGACTCAGGAGGACACAGGGCCCACTGAGCATGGGCAGCAAAACTCCCAGCCTCAAAGCTGAGAACTTAAAAAATAACTCAACCACCTTTAGAATGTTCCCAGCCTCTGCAGCAGTAACAGATACCATCACCACCACAGTGCTGTTTAGAACCATGCAAACTACAAATGACTGAACTGTCTGAGCAACTGGGAGATCAGTGGTGTAATACCATGCAGCCATCAAAAATGAGATGGTAACAGTCTCTCATTAGACCATTCAGAGGAACACTGGCAACCACAGCATAATCCCTTTATAGGAAACTCTCTCACACATGTGATATGTGAAGAGAAGACTGAGGAAGGCTCCTAAGTGCTGCATTTGTTCTCCTGACGTAGAAAGTACTAGCCATTGCCATCATCTTCCCTTTTTATATTTGCTCAATTTCCCCAATGAACTGGTGTCACTATTTTTTTAAAGATTTTATTTATTTTTAGGGACTTCCTAAGATGGCGGCATAGGTGAATGTGCCGTGCCGCCTCGCACAACCAAACAAGGAAAAAATCAGAAATTTACACAACCAAAAACAGCCAGATCTGACAGAAAATCGTATTGAGAGGAAGTCCGACAACCAAGGAATTAAAGAAGATACATTCATCCAGTCTGGTGAGCCAGGAGGAGCAGGGCGGAGGGAGAGCGCTCGGTGACCCTGCAGCGAGCTGGTGAGCAGACGGCAGGACCGCGGTTGGAGGGGCGGTTCCCGCGGGGCTGCAGCACACCGAGACGGAGGGCCTGACTGAAGGGCGGCCAGCGCCCGGCTCATCCAGACCCAGTGGGGCCGAGACTGGTGGACCGGGCAGGTCCGAATTCGCGGGCAGACAAACCAGGAGAGAAAGCAGGGCCCAACCCATCTGCACAGGTTGAAAGCACCTGTAGGGGTGGAGTTGGCAGCGGGAGAAACTCCCAGCCTCACAGGAGAGTTCGCTGGGGAGACCCGCGGGGGATTGGAGCTGTGCAGCCCATCCACTGACCCCGGAGCAACCCCCAGAGCCAGCGCAGAGGGGCTTGAATTGCTTGCAGGAAACGGTGTGGGTGCGGAGAGTGGAGCAGGCGCCATTGTGCTCTGAGGTCCCGCCCCCACAGGCTACGTCACTACCGCGAGTTTCCCTGCCCAGGTGAACCCCAAGGCTCCGCCCTCCTTACAGTAACAGGCTCACCGAGGGGAAAAAAAATGGCCCAAAGAAAGGAACAGATCAAAGCTCCAGAGCTAACCAACCAAGAGATAGCCAACCCATCAGATGCAGTTTAAAACCCTTGTAGTAAGGATGCTAACAGAATTCGACGAAAAATTATCGAAATTGCTTGAACAAATGAGGAGAGATCTGCAGGGAACCAATAGAGATAAGAAGGAAACTGGGACTCAAATCAACGGAGTGGACCAGCAGAAAGAAAAAAACATCCAACCAGAAAAGAATGAAGAAACAAGAATTCAAAAAATGGAGGAGGGGCTCAGAAACCTCCAGGACATCTGTAAACGCCCCAACATACGGATTATAGGGCTGCCAGAAGGAGAAGAAGAAATCCAAGGAATTGAAAACTTATTTGAACACATAATGATGGAGAATTTCCTGAAGCTGGTGAAGGAAACAGACTTTCGGGAAGTTCAGGAAGCTCAGAGAATCCCAAAGAATTTGGACCCAAAGAGGAACACACCAAGACACATCATAATTACATTACCCAAGATCAAAAATAAGAAAAGGATCCTAGGAGCAGCAAGAGAAAAGGAGACAGTTACCTACAAAGGAATCCCCATAAGACTGTCAGCTGATTTCTCAAAGGAGACCTTGCAGGCAAGAAGGGGAGGGACAGAGGTGTTCCAAGTCATGAAAGGCAAGGACCTACATCCAAGAATACTCTATCCAGCAAAGATTTCATTTAGAATGGAAGGGCAGATAAAGTGCTTCTCAGATAAGGTCAAGTTCAAGAAGTTCATCACCACCCAGCCTTTACTGTATGAAATGTTAAAGGGAGTTATATGAGGTATGGAGGAATATCAACAGGGGAGTGGTAGGG
>PVJI01023874.1:0-22827 GCA_004026765.1 Micronycteris hirsuta
ACACGTACCTGTCCAGATCTCCTAACACCATTTGTTGAAGAGGCTATTTTTATTCCATTTTATACTTCCTCCCCCTTTGTCAAATATTAATTGACTATAGAGACTTGAGTTTACTTCTGGGCTCTCTGTTCTGTTCCACTGGTCTATGAGCCTGTTTTTATGTCATTACCAAGCTGTTTTCATTACAGTGGCCTTGTAATACAGTTTGATATCAGGTATTGTGATCCCTCCTGCTTTGTTCCTCTTTCTCAAAATTGCTGCAGCTATTCGGGGTCATTTATGGTTCCATATAAATTTCTGAAATGTTTATTCTATATCCGTGAAATGTGTCATTGGTACTTTGATAGGCATTGCATTGAATCCATAGATCGCTTTGGGTAGTATGGCCATTTTGATGATGTTAATTCTTCCAATCCATGAGCATGGCACACGTGGTACATGCTTCCATTTGTTTGTGTCTTCCTTAATTTCTTTCCTCAGTGTTGTGTAGTTTTCTGAGTACAGGTCTTTCACTTCCTTGGTGAGGTTTATTTCTAGGTACTTTATTTATTGCTATATCATATGGGATTTTTTTCCTGATTTCTTTCTGATATTTCATTGTTGGTGTAAAAAAATGCCTTTGATTTCTGACCATCCTTGCATCCCTGGGATGAATCCCACTTGGTCATGGTGTATGATCTTTCTAACGTATTGCTGGATATAGTTTGCCAATATTTTGCTGAAGATTTTAGCGTCTATGTTCATCAGCAATATTGGTCTGAAGTTTTCTTTCTTTGTTGTGTCTTTTTCTGGTTTTGGGATTAGGATGATGCTGGCTTCATAAAAAGAGTTTGGGAGTCTTCCATTATTTTGGATTTTTTGGAATAGTCTGTGAAGGATAGGGGTTAGCTCTTCCTTAAATGCTTTGTAGAATTCTTCTGTGAAACTATCTGGTTCAGGGCTTTTTTGTGTCGGGAGTCTTTTGATTATTGTTTCAATTTCATCTGCTGTTATTGGTTGGTTCAGGCTTTCTGCTTCTTCTTCATTGAGTTTTGGAAGATTATATTTTCCTAGAAATTTGTCCATTTCTCCTAGGTTTTCAAATTTCTTGACATACAGTTCTTCATAGTAGTTTCTTACAATCCTTTGTTTTTCTGTGGCATCAATTGTAATCTCTCCTCTTTCATTTCTGACTGTGTTTATTTGGGTCCTCTCTCTTTTTTTTCTTGATGAGCCTACTTAAAGGCTTGTCAATGTTGTTTATCTTTTCAAAGAACTAGCTCCTAGATTCATTGATCCTTAGAATTGTGCTTTTAGTCTCTATGTCACTTAATTCTGCTCTGATCTTGGTTACTTCCTTCCTTCTACTTGCTTTGGGCTGGCTGTCTTTGTTGTTGTTCCTCGAGTTCTTATAGGCATAGGGTTAGGTTGTTTGTTTGAAATGTTTCTATCTTTTCTAAGGAGGCCTGTATCACTATGAACTTGCCTCTCAGGACTGCCATCATTGTGTCCCATAAGTTTTGGGTTGTTGTGAGTTCATTTTCATTGTTTCAAGAAACTTTTTGATTTCTCCCTAATCTCGTTCTTGACCCATTTGTTGTTTAATACCATGCTATTCAATCTCCATGATTTTAAGTGTTTTGGGTTTTTTTCCTTGGGGGTGGTTTCTAATTTCAGTCCCTTGTGGTCAGAGAAAATACTTGATATGATTTCAACTTTCCTGAATTTGTTGAGTCTTGTTTTACATCCTATTATATGGTCTATCTTTGAAAATGTTCCATGTGCATTTGAAAAGAATGTGTATTTAGCTTCTTTGGGGTGAAGGGCCCTATATATATCAGTTAAATCCATTTCTTCTAGGGCATTGTTCAGTGCCACAATGTCTTTGCTGATATTTTGTTTGGAGGATCTGTCCATTTTTGACAGTGGGGTGTTAAAATGTCCTATAATTGTGCTGCTGTCAATATCTTTCTTGAAGTCCTCCAAGATTTTCTTTATGTATTTGGGTGCTCCCATGTTGGGTGCATATATATTACAATATTTATGTCTTCTTGGTGGATTCTTCCCTTGAGTATTATGAAGTGTCCTTCTGGGTCTCTCTTTATGGCCCTTTTTTTGAACTCTATTTTGTTTGACATGAGCATTGCTACCCCGGCTTTTTTTTCCCTGTCCGTTTGCTTGGAAAACTTGTTTCTAGCCCTTCACTTTCAGTCTGTGTAAGTCTTTTGTCCTGAGGTGGGTGTCTTGTAGGCAGCATATGTGTGAGTCATGCTTTCTTATCCATTCAGCTATTCTATGTCTTTTGATTGGAGCATTTAATCCATTTACATTTAAGGTTATTATCAATAGGTACTTATTCATTGCCATTTTTTTTGTACTCGTATTCCTCTCTGTCTCTCTCTTTTCCTTCCTTTATTTAAAGCAGTCCCTTTAGCATGTCTTGCAGAGCTGGTTTGGTGGAGGTGTATGCTTTTAGACTTCTTTTGTCTGGGAAGCTCCTTATTTGGCCATCTATCTTGATTGAGAGCCTTGCTGAGTACAGGAGCCTTGGATGCAGGCCTCTGGTTCTCATTACTTGGAATACGTCTTGCTATTCTCTCCTGGCTTGGAGCGTTTCCATTGAGAAGTTAGCTGCTAACCTTATCAGGGCTCCTTTGTATCTTACTTCCTGTTTCTCCCTTGCTGCCTTTAAGACTCTCTCTTTATCTTGGAATTTTGCCATTTTAATTATGATGTGTCTTGAGGTGGGCCCCTTTCGATTCCTCTTGATTGGGACTCTCTGTGTTTCTTGGATTTGTATGACTTTTTCTCTCATCAGATGAGGGAAGTTTTCCATCATTATTTTTTCAAATAGGTTTTCTATCCCTTGGTCTTCTTCTTCTCCTACTGCTATCCTTATTATACAGATATTATTACTTTTCATGTTGTCCTGCATTTCCCTTAATCCCGCTTCATTCTTTCTGAGCATCTTTTCCTTTTCTTGCTCTTTCTGGGTGTTTTTTTCTACCTTTTCCTCCAGCTTGCTGATCCGATCCTCTGCTTCATCAAGCCTGCTTTTGAATCCTTCCACTATGTTCTTCAGTTCAGAAATTGTATTCTTCATTTCCTCTTGGCCCTTGTTGATAGTTTCTATTTCCTTTTTCATGTTGATCTATTTTGCAGTGAGTTCATTGTAGTTTCCCTGTAGTTTCTGGTAATTCTCTGTGAGCTCATTGAGCTTCCTGATAACCAGTGCTTTGAAATAAATATCTGATAGTTGACTTGCCTCTGTTTCATTGATAAATCTTTCTGGGGCTTCCTCCTTTCCTTTCATTTGGGGGTTGTTTCTTTGTCTTCCCATTGTTTGTGAGACTCTTCTTGTTAGCCTCTGTTTCTTAAATTGATCTGTTCTGCCTCCCTGTGTTTATGGTATGAACTTCTACAGTAGAAGACCTTTGAGATTCAGTGGTGCAGTCTCCTTAATCTCCTGAGCTCGCTGGTCTTGGACTGTTGTTCATGTTGTCTCTCTGTATGTCTTTGGGTTTTGGTTGTTGTTGGGTCTTTCTTTGGTGGGTCCTTTCCTTCAGCTGGTTTACTGAGGGTAACTCTGTCCACCATGCCTTGTATTCTGTTGTGAAGGTGTGGAAAGGTTGTGTTGAAGCTTATTCTTCTGTGTGAACAAGATTTTGAGGCTTCTCTCTCACTCTTGTTTAGTTGTTTGTTGTGGGTAATTTCTCCACCAATTCGTTGTATTTCCAGGTCAGTCCTGGATTGAGGATAGTGTGGGTTCCACTCCCTCCTTCACCTTCTTCTGTTGCTTTCTGTTGGTGGTTCCTTTGTTGGTGGATTTTCTCTTCCAGCAGGTATCCTGGTATTCACAGCTTCTGCCTACTCTTTTTTGTGATCAGTTGGAGGGGGAAGGCAAAATGGTTTAAGACAGCAGGAATGTATTCTATGATATTTAATGTACCAACCCTTAGAGAATAGATAGGAAATCCTTTGGATAAGTATATTGTTAATCGGGATATTTCACCCAACTAGTCACTTTTAAGAAAGGGTTAGGAGTAGGTAAGACTCTTGTTGGGGATGGGGGAGGATTGTGAGTTGGATCTAGAAAGCTGTGAGCTTGTGGGAGGTCAGATTATGAGGTAAAGTGAGAGTAAAGGACATAAAATGGGTGTAGTGTATGAGAAAATAGAGTTAACCACAACAGTAGTACGGTTCAGGAAACTGGAGTGGGCTAAGACCTGGGGAGTGCTGGTGCTGTGTAGTATTTACAATTGTATGGAACAGTAATTATTTACAATGTTAATGGAGCAACAATCATATGACATACTCTATGTGATTTGGAAAACAAGATTAGGAAGTATAAGACCTAGAGTGGTGGGAAGTATATGACCTAGAGTAGTAGGACCTTCACTTGTGTAATGGAACCCAAGTGAAGTGAAAGACAGTAAGTTAAAAATACACTATGAATGAGAGAATAAGGGAAATTAGTCAAACAGTGCAATTCAACCAGTTAAGCACAGAAGACTAAACAGAAAAAAGAGAAATACAAAAATACTAGTAAAATGAAAGGTGTAAGAATAATGAAGAAAAAAACAAAAACAAATATACAATATCTTGCAAGGTCTTTGGAGTAGCAAAGTAAAATTTGTCTCACTATCTCAGCTGTTGGGGTGACCCCTGTTTGGGTCCAACTCTGGTCTTTTCAGTTTCTGGTTCTATTGTCTCACTTGTGGGAATTATTTTTAAAAAAGAACAACAACAACAACAATAAAAAAAAACCTCCTGCTGCCCTGGCTGGTGTAGCTCAGTGGATTGAGCACGGGCTGGGAACCAAAGGGTCCCGGTTCGATTCCCAGTCAGGGCACATGCCTGGGTTGCAGGCCAGGTCCCCAGTGAGGGCCATGTGAGAGGCAACCATACATTGCTGTTTCTCTCCGTCTCTGTCTCCCTCCTTTCCCCTCTCTCTAAAAATAATAAATAAAATCTTAAAAAAACCCCAAAAACCTCCTGCTGCAGTCCAGTCCACCAGCCCCACTGTCCTTGAGATATACCAATCAGGGGAAGTTAACACTGCCCCATCACTCCCTGCCATCCCAGGTGCTAGGGGCTCCCAGTACCACCTCAGGCTAGTTCAGCTCCCCCAGTGTGCCAAGTTCTTCTGGGGATTGCTGACCCTGATTGCAGGGCAGGGCTTCCGCCGGTGGCTTCCTGGCTGCCGCTGTGGATGCTGGTGCGGGCCTCCTCTGCTGTTTCCTTGGGGGCACAGGGCTCAGGCCTGCTCAGTCCCAGACCTGTGTATGTGGCAGGATGATCAGCCACTGGCCCTTCAGTAGGTTCACACAGACCAGGGGCTGTGGGCTTGTGTGCAGGGTCTTCCTCAGTGCTCACTCTCCCCAGGTTCCTTGGTGCACACTCTCCCTGGAGCTACAGTTGTGAGCGCAGCACCCTCCAAGCCACTGCGGGGGTGCCCAAGGCTGAGTGGGTAACGGGCCTGTTCTGCTACTGCAGGAGAGTTCTCCAAACAGTTGCCATGTGTCTCTTTCTTTACTTTTTCTTTTTGAAAAATTGCTCCTGTTCAAGCCTGACACTCCATGCAAAGGCCTGGCCTCTCACTCAGCCCAATTTTCCAACCAGACCAGGGAATATATTGGTCAGGGCCCGGCCCAGCCCAACTCTCAAGTTTCCCCAGCTGGCACACACAGTCTCCGTGAGTGCTCACAGCCCCTGTGGTTTGCCACTTCGTCCTTTTCCCCTCCCTGCAGCTTTAAGCAACCAGGTCTCTCCCTGTGTTGCTCCAACCTTGTCTGGCAGGGGAGGGAGCCGTTGACCTGACTCTCTCCCAAGAAGCCTGCCACCCTAGTCCCTGCACTGGTCCTAGGGACCTTTTTTTCATCCTGAAGCTCTCTCCTTACCAGCTGATTTTTCTATGTCCTGTACAATTTAGGTCTTCAATCTCCATATATGCTGGGGTACTGTTGGCTGTTTGGTCTGTTTCTCAGAAGATCGGCTAGGTATTTCACCCGTGCACAGGGGGGAGTGGACTCAGCTCCTACTATCTCGCCGCCATCTTCCTCTCACAGAATTTTATCAGGTATATCTCCCCAGGCAAGGGAAACAAAAGAAAAAACAAACAAATGGGACTTCATCAAACTAAAAAGTTTTTGCACAGCAAGGGAAATTGTCAACAAAATAAAAAGACAACCCACAGAATGGGAGAACATATTTGCCAAAACATCTGGTAAGGGGTTTACAACCAAAATGTATAAAGTACAAACAAAACTCAACACCAGAAAAACAAACAAGCCAATTTAAAAATGAGCAGAGGACCTGCATAGACACTTCTCTAAAGAGGTCATACAGATGGCCAATAGACATATGAAAAGATGCTCAACATCACTCATCGTCAGAGAAATGCAAATAAAAACCACAATGAGATACCATCTCACACCTGTCAGATAGCTATCATCAAGAAATCAAAAAACAAGTGTTGGTGGAGAAAGAGGAACTCTTTTGTACTATTTGTGGGAATGCAGCTTGGTGCAGCCATTGTGGAAATCAGTGTGGAGATAATCTCAAAAAATTAAAAGAGGATCTGCTTTTTGACCCAGCAATCCCACTTCTGGGAATATATGCAGAGGAACCCAAAACACTAACTCAAAAGAACATAAGCACCCTTATGTTCATTAAAGTGGTATTTACAACCTCCAAGATATGGAAGGAGCCCAAGTGTCCATCAATAGATGAGTGGATAAAACAACTATGGGACATTACCAGAATGGAATTTTTCAGCCGTAAAACAGAAGAAAATTTTACCCTTTGCAAAAGTATGGATGAACCTGGACAATATTATGCTTAGGGAAAGAAGCCAGTCACAGAAAGACAAATACCATATGATTTTACTCAATGTGGAATCTAATGAACAAAGTGAACTAAAAAGCAAAGCAGACACAGACTCATAGATGGAGAACATATGACAGGTAATGGGGGCAGAGGGGCTTAGGGGGTGGAAGGATTGAGCAAAAAGGAAAAAGGATTCATGAACATGGACAACAGTGTGGTGATTGCTGGGGGGGGTGGGGAGGGAGGTATAAAAGAACTAAATGTTAATACAAAATATAATAAAGATTACATATTTTAAAAATAAAATAGAAAAAAGATGATGCAATAAAATCACAGTAGAAATTAAGGTAGGAAATGGTAAGAGAGGACATTTTTGTAAAAATTCTAAATGAGCTTAGGTCTCTTGGAAGTACTGTCTGTGATAATGAGGGCCTTGCTTATTAGTTACTATATTTAAGGGCTGACTTTCACTCACTTTTTAAATGGCTTACAAGTGGGACAGATGGGAAATTCTGATGTAAACTTCTTTCCTAAATTTCAAAAAATAAAAAGAACCCACACATATGCATATAAAAATAAAATGCGTAAAACACCTATGTTGTGATATTTGCATTTTAAATGGTTTCTCCCCATACCAAAACTATTTATATCAGCTTCTTTTGTAAAATAATTTGAAATATTAAATATTTTTTCAATGGTTATAAAACATGTTTTGTAGTATTACAGTCCAAAATGCATAAATGAAATCTAATCACAAGGAAACACTTAAAAACCCAAAGTAAATGCCATGCCATAAGAATAAGTGGCCTGAATTCTTCAAATATGTGTGGGTGTCATGACAAACAAGCAAAACTCCAGAAAGGCTGAGAACTGGTCCAGACTGAGAAAACTGAACAAACACGGCTAAATACAAATGGGACTCCGCACTAGAGGCCTACTGGGGAACTAACTGCTTTAGGGACATCAGGGGATATGGGGACCAAAATGGAATTCAGGAAGTAGGTAAGAGATTATGTACCAATGCTAAATCTCTAAATTTGATTATTGCCTCGAATATATGGAAATTATCCTTGTACTGAAGTTATCATTGTTCTTAGAAAATATGCATTAAGTATTAAAGAAGGAAAGGGAATAATAGATGCAGTCTATTGTCACATAGCTTTTTAAAACTGTATAAAAACTGTGTGTATGTACGTGTATGTGTGTGGGGAGAAAGAGAAAGAAGGAGAAACAATGATGAAACAAACGTGGCAAAATGTGTAAAACGTTGTGAGTCTGCATAAAGCACATATAGATGTGCTTTGTTCACATTTTCTAAATTAAACATTATTTTTCAAAATTAAATATTATTAAAAAAAATTAGGTGGGGGAAAACCAAAGACCAAAACAATCTGTAAGTCAAATTCTACCCATGAGGTGCCTGTCTGTGGCCTCTAATTTAAAATATAATTTGACTTACCTGAAACAGTTAAGGAAACAGTTCAAACAAACAAAACCCCATGAAACTGCAGTGGAACTGTAATCAATGAAAATATAAAGCTTTGAAGCCTTCTACCTTAAGGCTAATTCTGTGTTGTAATGCCTGGGTATGATTTCTTCCTAAAAAATAATTTTAAAGAGGACAGAGGGGGTAAATTTCAAAACAAGGCAATATTGTGTTGTAAGAATTTCAGTTTAGGCTCAAAGACTTGATGCTTGTCAGGGGCCTTGAGAGTCAGATTATCAGCCAGTCCAACCTTTCTCTTATCAAGGACAGTTTGGAGAGTAGAGGGTTATAGTATAGGACAGTCTTCCAGATAACAAGCTTTCACCTTAAATGCTCTTTCATAAATGAGGATTTTTTTCTAAAGTACTGCCTGTCATTAGGGCACAGTTTTGCATATCTTGTTGTCATTGTGCTTCAGCTAACGGTACTAGGGTTTTATCTGTTAGTGCCGCAAACACAGGATGTATGTTCAGTTTGCTGATAGAATATTGTTAAAAAGCAAGAATGTTCTTGGTTAAGGAAAAAAAAAAAAAAAACATGTGAGCTTCTTGATAGAAATGCAGGTGGTTATCCAGACCCAACTCTTCCACCAACACACCATGTAGCTCTTGGTGAATCATCATAGTAGTTATTGTGCTCTCAGTCATCTGGGTTGAATTATATTATCTCCAAAATCCAGAGCTAATAATCTCCACCATCTAATTCAGAAGTTTATCTGCTTCCATCTCCTACTTGAGACTAGAGAAGATGTGGTCATTCACTCCATAGTCCCCAGGCTTGGACTATGCTGTCAGGAAAGGTTTGGCATGAATTCCCAGTAAATATATATTAATTGACCTTAGATACACATTTACTGTTCCATTAATAGGTAAATTGAAAAAAAACATAAAAAATAGACATTTGAAAGGAAAGAGACAGAAAGTAAGTTATAAGCAAGACCCTAATACTCTCTGCCCACTGCTTTGAATACACTGTTTTGTAGAAAAAGTATAAGTTGCTGCATGCATCATTTAAATGAGGACAGTCAGAGTTCTCCATTGTCTCCTCACAGCCTCTCCACTCCTTTCTCCAGGCCATTGACCATTGTCTGAACAAGTCATGCACCCACACCTCCTCTCTACTCCAGGTTTCTCTTGTGTTTCTAGTCAGGGGACATAAAAATGTCACATACACTGCTGAGCATTTAAGACTTTGATCCAAAATCATCTGTTTTGTGAAGACTTCTTCCCACCACAGTTTATCTCCCCCTCTCAGAGAATGACATGCAGGACAGGTATCCAAAGTAATTTATGTAAATTATATTATGTACATAGATTACATGAGTCTGTGAGCTCCTTTGCAAAATGTTGGTCCAAGACCAAATTGTCTTAATTTTACCTTTGTCTGATTTTCAGCACTTTGTACATGGCAAAAGCTCGATAAAAGTTTACTGAATTTAATTTCTTTAGGAAAGCTATACCCTAGAGTCTTTCAAAAGACCTTGTGTTTAACAAAGATGTGAAGGCAGCAACCCACGCAATGAAGACCAGAGGTAAAATTAGTCCTCAGGCACCATGTGTACTTAAAAAACTATCTGTCACTGAAGATAACGATTATGATGGAATTGTAATTCTGGATTTCTTCTTTCAGCTACCTCTTTCAACGTGTTGTCCAAGGAATACTATTTCTGTGAGATATGAAATTAAATAAAATAAATGAGAATAGCGTTTCATAGTTAAATATGCCTATTTAATATTTAACTGGATCAAACTAATAATAACACAACTCAAGAATAAAGAATGACCATTAATCTATTGTTTTTTTTCAAAAACCATCTTTAACTTTCTGATTCATGAGGAGTGTAGCTGAGCATCTTGTGGCTATAGGAGGGACCAGAGTCACTCCACAAGGAACCTAAGTCAGGTGAGTCAGAACACACACACAACTGTACCACCATGACTACGTCAGATCCAGAGAAACCCCAATCCTGGGAGTTAATGGATGATGTTACAGCAAAACCCATACATGGAAGGATGTGTGGCCTTTGTGGTTACAATTTAGGACCTTCTGCTTGTAAAAATAATCCTGGTCACTCCAAGGACCAATATAATGCTTATTGGTTAACTAGGTGCTAAGCTTATAGTAAAAATAATATTGATAACTTTTAGAACAGTAGAGGGCCTAAACCATGGGTTTCTTTTTTTTTTTTTTTT
The DNA here is from genome assembly GCA_004026765.1 of Micronycteris hirsuta. Lineage (NCBI taxonomy): Eukaryota > Metazoa > Chordata > Mammalia > Chiroptera > Phyllostomidae > Micronycteris > Micronycteris hirsuta. The sequence goes on from PVJI01023874.1 coordinate 10,486, forward strand.
TGCCAAATAGACTCCTTTTAGAAGCTAAAGAGAGGAGCCATGAACTCCTCACAAATTGTCATGCTCTTGGGAAGCCTATATACCCTGGGAAGCTCAGCAAAAAAGTCCTGAGCCCCCTTCCTCCCCGACAGTTTCATGGTATTCATGTATAATTCACTACTTGTGTGTCTCATGCTTTTTCAAAATCACTCTTGGAACATCGAATAACTTCTTAGAACTCTGAACATTTGTGTAAGGTCTCCAAAAGCATTTTAGCAGAAATAGTAAAGCCCAAGAATCCATACAAATTTCGAAAGAGTTTTAGCAAAGCTTTTTTTTAAACATGAATAAACAAAACATCTTGAATTACATGGTTAATAAGTTCCATGATATTCATTTTCCTAAAAAATGAAGAATGCATAAAGTTAGGTCAACTCTCTCCATGTTAAACCTGGGCCCTCCTAAGTCACCAGATGTCAGTAATAACTTACAGATTCCTAATTATACAGCCAATATTGAAAGCTAATATGGCTATCTATTTAAATCATTATATATTATTTGCTTTATTAAATCTAGAAGAGCAGGAAAATTTATATGAATGATTCTGCTATAAGAAACTCTTCTTTACAATAATACTTTTACTTGTTACTACATTTTCTTAAAAAAAAAAGTTTGGGCCACAGAATTCAGCAAAAGGATTAGTAGCTCTTAGAAGTCAGCTGAAGAAAACATTAATAAGGGAGTATTATTATTTTTTTAATTTTGGTCTTAACCTCAAAATAGAATAGCAGGTCTACATGGTTCTACATGGTATGGTTCTGATTATCCTTCTTTTCTAAACTAGACGCTTTAAATTTTTAACTTCTAAGTGATCCATTATACTTTTAAAAAATTCAGTTGATCATATTCTTGCAAAGCAAAGGGAATATTTCAGCTGGCTCAACAGATCTGATTGAGGGAACACAAAAACTAAAAAAGTAATCAAAGGATTCTAAGATATATAACTGACTTCTCCTAAAACCTAAAATATAGAGAAATTTGAACAACTTGTCCAACTTTTCTGTCCCTATGTCTCCCTTGTGTTGTGCTGAAGGCTTTAGAGACACAGATTGGTATGTGGGCAGCCCAGGTCTCAAAGGGCAGAGCATTGCTTACTCTGTATTTGTTGGGACTTTGATCTTCTCACTCTCACTACCTCAGACTGAACTTCCATTGCGCCAGTAGAAACTGCAGTCTGGGAACATAGTACAGGAGCAACAGTGCTTTGGCTGGAGGGACAATGGCAGGAGCGTGGACGTGGGATCAGGAGAGGCTGATATGCAGAGAGTGGGTGACTGTCACACCAAGTAAAGGCCCAGTGAGAAACTGTGTATTTGTCCACTGATTTTGCACAGTGAGGTAAAATTGAGCCACGATAAATGGCTGCTTATTAATAAAATTGTTTAGTAAAATGTCTGACATTGCAATGTTCTTTATCATTCAAATGGCCCAAAATTAATTATTCAGACTTAAAATGGACATGCAGGTATAGCACACTTAACTCTGGCTAATAGGTGGAAGTGAGAAGATGTATTCTGCCATCTATAATTGCTAGGAGGAAACTAATTGACCCAAAGACACACCTGTCTGCACAAACCGGCTGAAACCTAAGAAGTAAACCTGTGGTTCTAGCCATGACCAGATATTTCATGCTGATGTCATGAACACCACAATGAGCACTTCCATATTGACCACAGTTTATCCTCTCTGTGATGTCAGAAATGCAATGTGTCATCACTGACACGATGCACACTCTCTTTGTATTTTAACATCTCTCAAAACAGGAAGCATCTTAGTCAATGACATATTGCAAATATAATTAACTATTCTTTTTCAGTGGCACAAAAAGTAATCATCTATCTCCTCATCTATGGCATCTCACACTCAATGAAAATTAGTCTTACTGGTATTAGAAATGTCATTTTCTGCCCAGCTGGTGTGGCTCAGTGGATTGAGCACGGGCTGGGAACCAGGGGGTCCCGGTTCAATTCCCAGTTGGGGCACATGCCTGGGTTGTGGGCCAGGTCCCCAGTGGGGGCCATGTGAGAGGCAACCATACATTGCTCTTTCTCCCTCCCTTCTCCTCTCTCTAAAAATAAAAATAAAAATAAATAAAATCTTTAAAAAAAAAAGACACTTCAGAAATGTCATTTTCTCACCAGCCATAGTCTGTTTATTTTACTTCACCAGCTTGTATATCAGATTATATTTTCATATGATTGTACCCCTACCACTGGAATATTATTGTATTTTATTTTAGAAATGATTATACTGTACATGGGTGGGAAAAATACGTCTAAAATTGTGAATACATGAAACAGTTTTTTCTTATTTATTCATTATTGTATTATTTTCCATTGACACAACTGTAAACCTACTTTTGCCCACCCCTGTATTTTAGAATTCATCACGAATTTAGTTAACAATGATGGGAAAATCATGACCCATGGAACCAAAGGAGTTCAGAATTCAGAAGATTCAATTGTACTCAAGTATAAATTAGTATAATGTATTTATTGAGGTAGAAATATGGACCAATGTATTTTAAAAGATTTTTCAATAAGGACTAAGTTAAAAGAATCCATTTTTCTTTATCACTAAGATACAACTAGATGTTTTCCTTTTTCTTACACTTTTTCAGACTTTCCAAGAAGCTTAAGGATGCTAGGAATCTCCAAGTTTTGACCATTGAATCTTTGTGTGAAAGGCGTTACCTGGAATACTAATAAAATAGAACAGGCTTGTAAAACTAGTCTTCTCTACAGTACACATACCCATGTTTCCTGTCATAGTGATGATGCATCTCATAAGATCCTCCACTGGATACTAGAGGTTCTGATTTTCCTTGAATTTATAAACCAGTATTAACTGTGTATTTCTCAAGCAAACAAAGCCCACAATTAACCTGGAAGGTAGACATAGTGTTAAACAATAGGCAATAATGCTCACCTTTAAACATTTCTACTGAAATGTGTATAAAATAATGTTTAAACCAGAAACTAATTTTCAAAATTGCACTGAGCTGCATTTCTCTTTTGCTCGCCCCCTCCTACCTTCAGCCTGACACTACACAGGTTTTTCCTCTCTTTAGGGCCAGAGACATTTATTCATAAACAATTGTTAAATACTGGCTACATGTGGGTACTCTGCCAGCTCCATGAAGATGCAAAAAGAAATTTCCTTCAAGGGACTTCAGTCAAATATACTCTTGTACAAGACCCGGGGCCCCAACCACTTCCTGAGTTGTTGCTGGAGAGTTTTTTAAACATACTCTTTATATTGAGGCAGAAAACAGTATTTTGTTCCCCTTATATTATCTGGATATCAGAGGCCTAAAAATAGCATACACATCTTCAAAGGTACAAGCAACTGGAGAAAGAAAGTAATTCAAAAATCAATACCCATTTGGCATAAAGACTGAGCTTTTATGGTTCAAGAACAGATGACTTTTCTAAGCTCAGAAACACCAGGCCTCAGGCATTGGAATTCCAAGAAAAAGAAGCCACTTCAGACTCTAAGAAATGTGATGCAAGAGTTGCTATCTGTTCTCCCCTTGGTGGTGTCACAAGTACCCAAGAAGAGACAAGGAGGTATTGACATGAAACCTACATGAGGCCAGGTGACAGCTTCCCCCTGGCTGTGTAGGTCCTAACAGCTATCTCTGGATGCAGACATCATCAGACTATGCAGATAGGTGACAACATACACATCTTCTAGACATCTGTGAATGACAACAATGTGGAGGGCTGCTGATGACACACGCTTTCTTTCTTTTTATCTTTTTTTGATGGAAATGTTCAACTAAGGTGTGAACTAATACATCTTGAGGTTCATAAATCATTTTTGAAAGAGACCTAATTGTTCAAATAATCTTATTTTGCATTGGAATTTACCTATGTGGTAACCAGTTCAAATGAATATTAGCTACAAGAATAAACAGAGTCAAATAAATTTATCACAGATTTTGGAAAAATAGGCCCTACAAAATTTGGACTGCAAAGATGTCCCATTAAATAATAAAATATCATTAAGAAAATGTTATGTTAAAAACAAACAAATAAAGATATTGGTCATTTTACAATTATTATGAAGTTCATTCTAGTCCATCTACCACCCCAAATATATTAACTTGAGTGCTTATATTTGGTAAACAAAGTTAAGCAAATTGGGAACTAACCCCCTAAACTGTGATTTTAGTTTAAAAATCCTTTTTAAAAATTTTTTTGGGATTTAAAACTTCACGTGAGCCTGGCTGGTGTAGCTCAGTGGATTGAGCGTGGGCTGGGAACCAGAGGGTCCCGGTTTGATTCCCAGTCGGGGCACATGCCTGGGTTGTGGGCCAGGTCCCCAATGAGGGCCATGTGAGAGGCAACCATACATTGCTCTTTCTCTCTCCCTTCTCCTCTCTCTGAAAATAAATTAAAAAAAAAATCTTCACGTGAGTATCAAGACAGCTATACTAATTCAAATATATAGTTTCATGGATGGAAACATAGTTTAAACCTTCTCAAACTGTGCATTTTAAACAAGTGTACCTCATTGCATGTTAGTAATAATAAATCTGAAAAAAAATCTCTGTAGATACTTGTGAAGTTATACTAAACATGATACAACATAGTGGGCACATAGCAATATTTAAGGAAGGGTGTTTCAGAGAGGTTGGTATTAGTACTTCAATCATTTACTCAGCTATCCTTTCTTTCAGAAGGAGAACTTACTGAAGCAACTGTGATGAGGATAATACTATTAGTGATTAGTCAAATCAGAGACAACTGTGAGGTTGGTGAATGGCAATAAAATTACATCTTCAGTTTCTATAAATCTGGAAGTACTGCCAACTCTTCTAAATCTGGGTAGAAAATACTAAGCAGAAATCAAAGACTGTAGACAATAGAAGATAATCATCCTACTAAGAACAGATACAGCTAATAGTAAGCATTCCTATTTATTAAAACCTTACCATTCTTAATCCCAGCTCCAAATATACTGACCATTTGATAGTTGTGGGAAGAAAAATTCCTCTTGAATTATGGAAATTTAGTATGTTACCTTCAATAACTTATTGTTGAAGAGGTTAAATTCTTACACTGCCTCTCATATGAGTTACTTTCCACAGGTCTTTTTAGATAAACTCAAGAACAGACCAGGAAAAAGTATGTTTTGAGGAAGTGTCATTCTGACAGGAAAAGACATGAGGTTAAAAGAATGGTCTTGGCCCATGCTCTCGCCCTTTTGAATCTTTAAATATCGTAAACCAAACACCGGATAGCCAAGCATTACTGAGAGGATACATGTAAATAGTTACTAAGTCTGTTTTTTGAAGTTGTGGACTGAACAGGAGATAAGATAAAGCAGGAGAAAGAATGAGAGTCCAGGATTTGAAATACAAAAACAAAAACAAAACATGACAATGTGTGTTTTGTTTTGCACAGCTTGCATGGACCCTCAAGGCCATGCTTGTCATGCTCTGCAGAAGCACAGTGACAAGCTTGCTGTTGATTTTGTCAGTGGGAGTCAGGCTTTTCCATGGGACCACAAGGAAAGCACTCCAAGGACCCACACATAGGAGATTGTGATATGGTAAGACGATTTATTCCGTTGGAAATAGAAGCTTCCCCCTGGGTTTCCAAAGTCCCATCTCTGTCCGTCCCGCCATGGAAAAAGTCCAAACATGTCCTCAGCAAGGCCAAAACAAACATCAGTATCCAGAGTTTCTGATCCATATTAAGGCTGAGTACTTTGTGAGCTCACACAGTCTGCTGCAAGCTCGGTAGAAGGTAGACCTGCATGGTCTCGCATTCCTGGAAAACGCACAAACACACAGGGCAAGTGCAGGTTTCTGAGAAAGAGAGAAACTTGACTCTTTGTTCCCCTGGTTTCCCTGGGGTTGTATTAGCTTGAGTTTGGGGTGGACCAGGTGCTTTTTCAAAAGAACCAATAAATTTCCCAAGCTTTCCTGGGTTTTGTGATTGACAGGTCTAGGAAAACTGGCAGGCCTCTATGATGAGTAGGAGAGCTCACTGGCAATGCCAAGACTTCGTGGTCTTCAGTGAGTGACCTTGGTACTGGCAGTTAGGCGGATTCAGGGCTACGGTTATAAAGTGAAGGTCTTTTAGGAGGCAGTAAATACAGATTGACCTGTCCTTACATGGTCATAGTTCAAGAGGATCAACACCATTCAAACTGTGAATAGCAAATTCTTTCAGTCTATAAAACTGGTTGAGAGTAAAAATGGCTTCATAAAAAACCAAATACCATAATACTTAATCCTGGCTTGATATATAGGGTGAGCTTATATTCACAGATATAAATTATTCATTTGCAGACAAATAATCTTAGAAAATAATGTTCATATCTCCGTACAAAACCACTCATCAAATTAAAAGACTTTGATATGTCTCAAAATATTTCATTTTCTGCCTAGATGATCATTTTTTCCTCCATTCCCTTCAGCAATAAATGCTACATTGTTAATCAAAGGAACAAATATGAAACAAAAGACATTGCTTTTGAAGAAAAGACAGATAGATCCTGGCTAACAAAAGCTTGAGATACGATTTCAAGTTCAAATTCCTGAAAAAGGAAATGAAAGAAACTCAACTCTTGAGAAAGCTCCAGTGCCAGCTTGGATCTCAATTATAGGGAGTTCTGAACAGAAAGTGCATGTTTATGTTTAGGATTCAAAAGGGATACACTGTGGAGTGCTTCATAAAAAGCTGAGTACAGAGCAATGGATGGTTTTGTACTATTAATTGGAAAGTATTATCTCTCTTTCCAAAGCAGCTGAGGAGATTGTTAAGAGTGATGTGTCACAAGGAATTAAATAGTTCCCAGCTCTGTGGTCCTCAGAAGGAGACCCTATGGTGGAGTATCACCTGGGAGTCTGGGTCAGGGTCCATGCTGTAGCTCTGGGAAACCATATGGTATCACCCTTAGCAAGTTCATTAATCTGTCTGTGCCTCAGTGGTCTCCTGGGAAAGGGGTGGGATCAGCTAGATCATCTCTGAGATACTTCTGTCCACGACCACCCTTTCCTTATTCCCCATGAACTAAGCAAAATGCCCACTCCAGTAAACATCTGCTAAATTTTAGCCTTTCTAGAAACAGTTAAAAAACAAATGAGTAGTACGATTAAATAGAGTCATAGGCCTGCGAGTCAGTACATATTGTTAGGCTTCAGCATATAAAAGGAACAAAAAATGAAATTTCATTCACCTTTTAGTATTAGCATAGACACTATACAATTGTAGATTTTGAGAATAAGTTTTATCAGACTACAATGTTTTCATTGGCTTCTGGCTATTAAATGTTTTATTGAACTCAGTGAAGGAATTATTTCATATTGTCTAGGCAAATACTTTTGCGGTAACGGAAAAGATCTCAGAAGAGTATAGAGAGCAAAAAGAAGAGAGAGAGGGAGAAACAAAAATTGTTCATGAAGTAAAATTGTCTCCTGTAGATACTGGAAGAGTACCGTGCTTCTCTCAGGAAGATAAAAGAAAAAGAAAAAAGCCCATGAATAACCCAATACCTTCAACTACTAAGATATTTTGATTGCTGGGTTAAAGTGTATGAGACTTGTGTTCAAACTACAGCTGCCTTCCTTTTCACAAGAGAATTTCTTTTTTGAGAAAACTTATGCCATTTGGGAATAAATACTCTTATTCCTACCTTATTTCATTTTCTAGTTCCTTTCCTGTTCTTTGCAGCTTAGGGGAAAGAGGCAGTTCCAGGAGGAGGTGGGAAGAGTATTCATTCCAACCTGGTACCTTAAACCCCACAGCTGCAGACCAGCTCCCACAGCATTAAGAGCACTAGCAGGTAAATCACTGTGCTACCCAGAGTCCCCGAAGTCTAAAGGAAGAAGGGCAAGTCATAGAGTCCAGTCTTCTCCCAATTTCAGGTTACCACCATCACCACCTCTGTGTACATGGGTATCAATTGTACTACTATTTAGTAAATATTGTTCTTTAAATGGTTCACTTTTTAATTTAAAAAATTTAATAACAAATGATGTTTTACTAACCAGTTTAATTTAACAAAAATATAAGTTAAACATAAAAATATGTACAATGAAAACAATACTGTATTATTTAATCCCCTACAACTGCAGCCTGATCCCATCCTATCTCTTTGTTAACAAAGAAGATTACTAAGATAACAAAGTCGTATTAATTTGGAACTGAGACATTTGACATAATCAGAAAGATATGAAAGATAATTGAAAAGGAAGAAATTTCTCACTTTATAATTCAAGATTATTTAATGTCCTAAGAATTAGCAATGACCTTTCTATATTAAGCAGGAGTAAAACCAAAATGGAAATAGGATATCTTTTGCCAATATTGTACAAGGTAAAAAAAAGATCCATTTATTCTACAAGACTCATAAATTTTAGATTAATACATTTGAAAGCAATCTAGTTTTTCTCTTCACCCAATATTTACTTGTGCTTCTGCATTAAATACCTCAAGAAGATTAAAAAATGAAAACAAAAGCTTTTGTCCTTGATGAAAATCTTATGAGTTGTTTCTGGAGAGAAAGCAACCACATATTAATAGAGAACATAGCAATCATTTGTCTTAATGTCAGATAACAATAGCTGCCCTCTGTCCCTTTAATAACCATATATGGAGCACGTACTATGGGACAGGCTCAATATGTGAGTATTAATATATAGGATGGTATTAATAATATATGGTATTAAGTGCTTTCCAAACATTATTTTATTTGATCTTTCTACCAATCCAATGAGGTAGGTACATTGTTATTTCCATTTTTGCATGAAGAAACTGAGGTTCAAAGAGGAAAATAGACAAGCCAAAGATAACACCACTGGTAATGGAGAAATAGTACTCAAAATCAGCTCTCTACATTATTTATTGGATAGGAATACAAAAAGTCTAAAAAGTTGAGTCAGGAGAACTTAGAAATGTGCTTTTCATTTTCTTTTTGGTTCCTGCCCATTACAAGTTCTTCCACATAGAAATGATGGCACCTTTCAGATTCCCAACATCCAGGTGAATTTTAATTCCTGTCAGCTGCCTGGATTGTCAAAAGAATGCCTCCGGAGCCCACACTCCAAGTGAGGGTCTGCTGTAGGTGTGACCCAACACAGAGCCCAGTGCTAGGGAGGTTATCAGAGAGGATTATCTAAAAACCCTGAATGCTGCCTTATCTGAAATGCAGGTTCTGAAACTAGCACAGGAGCTTAGAGGTACAGGGAATAAAAAGCATAATTGGTAGATACGAAATAGACAGGGGAGGTTAAGAATAGTATAGGAAATGGAGAAGACAAAGAACTTATGTGTACAACCCATGGACATGAACTAAGTTGGGGGGAATGCTGGAGGGAAGGGGGTTGCAGGATGGAGGGGCATTAAGGGGAGAAAAAAATGGGACACAGAAATAGCATAATCAATAAAATATACTTAAAAATAAATAAAGTTGTTTTAAAACAAAAAACAAAACAAAGGGTCCACACCAACCATTGCACAGCCTATGTGGAGCGCAAGCAAAGATATATTATTCTCATAATCGCCATGGGGACAGAGGGTGAACTGTGTTTGTCTGAAACCTCCAGCTGGCACTGAAGTGTGACTCTAAATTGAATGAACATTTAAATTAGAAGCACGGACTAGGACATGATGAGGGGAAGGTTGTCAAAAGATTCACTGGAATACCTGGGAAGAAAGTTCAAATTGTGGTGCAGGCAGCCACAGCTGTTGGGCATTGTGTGGTGGCGTACTGCCATGTTTCAGGAGATAATGTCTGGGGTTCAGCCAAAACAGGAGTGGCCCTCCTCCCAGCAAACTGAGTTCTTCCTGAACCCCCTCTAGGCATAAACTGATATTCTTTGTACTCTCTCCTCCAACTTTCTAGGTTCACATCATTTAGATAAAAAAAGATGTGTGACCCTCATTTAGAAATCCACATATTTAACAGCAATTACAAGCAATGTTAAGATAGAGTGCCAACAAATATTAATATTCATTGTTTATCAGGCAGCCTAACCTGTTCCCTAGGCTAATTTCTAGCCAGAAAAAAATTAGTTGCTTTTACAAAAGAGAGTGCAAATAATTACAATTGTTGGCATTAATATATTGTTACTACAAAGGTGCTGGGAAAATTAGACAGTCACATGCAAAAGAATGAAACTTGACCCCTATGTTACACCATACACAAAATTAACTCAAAATGGATTAAATACTTGAATGTAAGACCTGAGCCCATAAAGTTACTAGGAGAAAACACAGGTCGTAAGCTCCTTGACATCAGTCTTGGTGATGACTTTTTGGATTTGACACCAAAAGTAAAGGCAACAAAAATAAAAATAAGCCCTGGCTGGTGTAGCTCAGTGGATTGAGCGTGGGCTGGGAACAAAAGGGTCCTGGTTCGATTCCCAGTCGGGGCACATGCCTGGGTTGCGGGCCAGGTCCCCAGTGGTGGCCATGTGAAAGGCAACCATACATTGCTGCTTCTCTCCCTCTCTTTCTCTGTTCCTTCTCCTCTCTCTAAAATAAATAAATAAATAAATAAATAAAATCTTTAAAAAATAAAAAATAAAAATAAGCATATGGGACTATATCAAAGTAAAAAGCTTCTTCACAACAGAAAAAATCATCAACAAATGAAAAGGCAACCTCTAGAATAGGAGAAAATATCTGCAAATCATGTATCTAATAAGAGGCTAATATCCAAAACCTATAAGGATTGCATACAATTCAAAACAAAACAAAACAAAAAAAATCCAATTTAAAACATGGACAGAGGATTTTAACAGAGATTTTTCCAAAGAAAACATACAGATGGCCAACACGTACATGGAAAAGTGTTTAACACCACTAATCATCAGCAAAATGCAAATGAAAACCACAATGAGATATCTCGCACTTCTTAGAAGTACTATCATCAAAAAGAGAAGATATTACAAGTGTTGACAAGGATGTGGAGAAAAGGGAACTTCTGTGCACTGTTGCTGGGGATGTGAATTGGTATAGCCACTGTGGAAAACAGTATTCAGTTTTCTCAAAAAAGTAAAAATGGTCCTACCATATGATGCAGAAATTCCACTTCTGGGTATTCATCTGAAAAAAAAAAGAAACATTAACTCAAAAAGATATGTGACCCTCATGTTTATTGCAGCATTATTCACAATAGCTAAGACATTATTCAGCCATAAAAACAGGAAGTCTTGTCATTTGCAACAACACAGATGGACCTTGAAGGCATTATGCTAAGTGATATAATTCAGAGAAAAACAAATACTATATGATCTCACTTATATGTGGAATCTTAAAAAACAAACAAATAAAACAACCAACCACACAGATAGAGGTGGTAGCTGGGAATGGGTGAAATGAGTGAAGGGGATCAACAAGTACAAACTTCCAGTTATAAAATAAATAAGTCTCATATGTAATGTACAGTATGATGACTAGAGTTAATAATACTGTACTTCATTTTTGAAAGTTGCTATGATAATAGATCTTGAAAGCCCTCATCACAAGGAAAATATTTGTAACTGTGTGGTGACAGATGTTAACTAGACAATATGGTGATCATTTCACAATATATATAAATATCAAATCATGTTATACACATGAAAGTGATATAATATTAATTTATGTTTATTTTTAAAAAGACTCTTTCTATTTTTCTAAGTGGCTGACATGAACCCACTGAAGCCACTGCAGGACCTTGAGACTAACAGAGTATTTCTCCAAATGCCATGCTCACCAAGAGCTTCCTGCTGATGTGGGCCACAGAGGGGATCAAATGAGGATGGAACAGCTGGTATATATAAGCCATAGAAATTTAATTTTCACCTTTTTCCTTTAAATTTATTTTAAATTATTGTTGACATTCAATAATATTTTATATTAGTTTCAGGTGTACAGAATAGTGGTTTGACAATTATATACTTTACACAGTGTTTCCTCCACAACTCTAGTACCCACTTGGCACCATACATAATTGTTACAATATCATTGATTATATTTTCTATGCTGTACTTTACATCCCATGACTATTCTGTAACTACCAATTTGTATTTCTCAATCCCTTCGCATTTTTCTTTTTTTAAATATATTTTATTGATTATGCTATTACAGTTGTCCCATTTCCCCCCGTTTCTTCCCCTCTACCCCCCACTCCCCCATTCCCCGCCCTTTAGTTTTTGTCCATAGGTCTTACACATAAGTTCTTTGTCTTCTACATTTCCTATACTATTCTTAACCTACCCCTGTCTATTTTCTACCTACCATTTATGCTACTTATTCTCTGTAGCTTTTCCCCCTCTCTCCCCCTACCACTCCCCTGTTG
>PVJI01023875.1:0-22840 GCA_004026765.1 Micronycteris hirsuta
CGCAGGACTGGGTTGTGTCTCAGGCCTTCCAGGTGTGAGCTTCGCGCCCCTGCACTCGCCGTTCGCTTTTGTCTCTGGAATCGGAGCTTGCAAGCTGCAGGCCTGGGCGCCCGGTCGGGTACCTACTCCGTCCGCCCCCGATTAGCTCCACTGGGTGCGCGCCCAATCCAGGAGCTCAAAAGTTGGGTTTGCCTTTCAATTCAGACTCCAATTCTTCCTGCTGGGAACACCAGCCTCGGCTGATCTTTCAGTTTTATGCGCAGTCCTGGTTTCCAATCTTCTCTACTCTGGAATACAACTGGGTGATCGCTCTGCTCCTCAGAAGATCGGCCCGATATCCCGCCAGTGGGCCGGAGAATAGCGATCACGCTTCTCCCTTCTCCGCCGCCATCTTTCTCCGATCCATAATGTTTTCAACAGTGGCGGCACCAGTCTGCATTCCCACCAACAGTGCATTAGGTTTCCCTTTTCTCTGCATCCTCTCCGACACTTATCTGTTGCTTTGTTTATGATGGCCATTCAGACCAGTGTGATGTGGTATCTCATTGTGGTTTTAATGTGAATCTCTCGGATGGCTAGTGATGCTGAGCATCTTTTCATATGTCTCTGGGCCCTCTGTATGTCCTCCTTGGAGAAGTGTCTGTTCAAGTCTTTTGCCCATTCTTATATTGGGTTTTTTGTCTTCCTGGAGTGGAGTCGTATGAATTCTATACATATTTTAGAGATCAAACCCTTGTCCAAGGTATCATTGGCAAATATGTTTAACCATAGACTTGGTTCTCTTTTTATTTTAATACTATTTCTTTTAGCCGTGCAGAAGTTTTTTATTTTGATGAGGTCCCATTTGTTTATTCTTTCCTTTATGTCCCTTGCTCTGGGGGATATATCAGTGAATATGTTGCTGCATGGAATGTCTGAGATTCTCCTACCTAAATTTCCCTCTAGGACTTTTATGGTGTCACGACTTACACATTTAATTCTTTTATTCACCTTGAATTTATTTTTGTGTATGGTGTAAGTTGGTGGTCAAGTTTCATTTTTTTGCAGGTAGTGTCAAGATTTTCCAACACCATTCGTTGAAGAGGCCACTTTTATTCCATTTTATGCTTCTGACCCCTTTGCCGAAGATTAATTGACCATAGAGACTCTGGTTTATTTCTGGGCTCTCTATTCTGTTCCATTGGTGTATCTGTCTGTTTTTATGCCAGTGCCAGGATGTTTTGATTACACTGGCCTTGTAATACAGTTTGATATCAGGAATCGTGATCCCTCCTACTTTTCTCCTATTTCTCAAAATTGTAGCTGATAGTCAGGGTCGTTTATGGTTCCATATACATTTTTGAAGTGTTTATTCTATATCTGTGAAATATGCCATTGGTACTTTGAGGGACTACATTGAATCTATAAATTGCTTTGGGTAGTATGGACATTTTGATGATGTTGATTCTTCTGATCCGTGAGCATGGCATATGTTTCCATTTGTTTGTGTCTTTCATGATTTCTTTCTTCAGTGTTGTGTAGTTTTCTGAGTACAGGTGTTTTACCTCCTTGGTTAGGTTTATTCCTAGGTATTTATTTTTGTTGGTGCTATATCAAATGGGATTTTTTCTCTGATTTCTGCTTCTGATATTTCATTGTTGGTATACAAAAATTCCTTTGATTTCTGGATATTGACTTTGTATCCTGCTGTGCTGTCAAATTCATTTATTAGGTCAAGTAACTTTTTGGCAGAGTCTATAGGATTTTCTATGGACACTATCATGTCATCTGCAAACAATGACAGTTTTGCTTCCTCCTTTCCAATTTGGATACCTTTTATTTCCTCTTCTTGTCTGATTGCTGTGGCTTAAACTTCCAGTACTATGTTGAATAGAAGTGGTGATAGTGGACAACCTTGTCTTGTTCCTGATCTTAGTGGAAAAGATTTTAGTTTTTTGCCCATTGAGTATGATGTTGGCTGTAGGTCTCTCATAGATGGCCTTTATTATGTTGAGGAATTCTCCCTCTATTCCCCCTTTTCTGAGTGTTTTTATCATAAATAGGTGCTGTACCTTATCGAATGCTTTCTCGGAATTATTGATATGATCATATGATTTTTGTCTTTGCTTTTGTTTATGTGATGTATTTCCTTTATTGATTTCCAAATATTGTACCATCCTTGCACCCCTGGGATGAATCCCTCTTGATCAGTGTATGATCTTTTTAATGTATTGCTGGATGCTGTTTGCCAATATTTTGTTGAGGATTTTAGCATCTATGTTCATCAGCAATATTGGCCTGACATTTTCTTTCTTTGTTGTGTCTTTATCTGGTTTTGGGATTAGGATGATGCTGGCTTCATAAAAAGAGTTTGGGTGTCTTCCATCATTTTAGATTTTTTGGAATACTCTGTGAAGGATATGGGTTAGCTCTTCCTTAAATGCTTTGTGGTATCCTCCTGTGAAACCATCTGGTCCAGGGCTTTTGTGTGCCGGGCGTTTTTTGATTACTGTTTCAATTTTGTCAGCTGTTATTGGTAGGTTCAGGCTTTCTGCTTCTTCTTTATTGAGTTTTGGAAGATTATATTTTTCTAAAAATTTGTCCACTTCACCTGGGTTTTAATATTTCTTAGCATACAGTTCTTCATAGTAGTTTTTACAATTCTTTGTATTTCTGTGGCATCAGTTGTAATATCTCCTTTTCATTTCTGATTGTGTTTATTTGGGTCCTCTCTCTTTTTTTCTTGATGAGCCTGCATAAAGGCTTGTCGATTTTGTTTATCTTTTCAAAGAACCAACTCCTGGATACATTGATCCTTAGAATTGTGCTTTTAGTCTCTATGTTGTTTAATTCTGCTCTGATCTTGGTTATTTCCTTCCTTCTACTTGCTCTGGGCTGTCTTTGTTGTTGTTCCTCCAGTTCTTGTAGGTGTAGACTTAGTTTTGTTTGTTTGTTTGTTTGTTTTAAATGTTTCTATTTTTTTTTCAGGTAGGCCTATATCACTATGAACTTCCATCTCAGGACTGCCTTCGCTGTGTCCCATAAGTTTTGGGTTGTTGTGAGTTCAATTTCATCTGTTTCGAGACACTTTTTGATTTCTTCGCTAATCTCATTCTTGATCCATTTGTTGTTTAATAGCATGCTTTTCAATCTCCATGATTTTGAGTGTTTGGGGTTTTTTTTCCTTGGGTTGGTTTCTAATTTCTGTCTCTTGTTGTCAAAGAAAATGCTTGATATGATTTCAATTTTTTTGGTTTTGTTGAGGCTTGTTTTGTGTCCTATCATGTGGTCTATCTTTGAAAATGTTCCATGTGCATTTGAAAAGAGTGTATATTTAGCTTCTTTGGAGTGAAAGGCTCTACATATATTAGTTACATCCATTTCATCTAGGACATTGTTCAATGCCACAATATCTTTGTTGATATTTTGTTTGTAAGATCTGTCCATTTTTGACACTGGGGTGTTAAAATCCCCTACTATAATTGTGTTGCTGTCAATATCTTTCTTGAAGTCCTCCAAGATTTTCTTTATGTTCTTGGGTGCTCCTTTGTTGGATGCATATATATTTACAATGTTTATGTCTTCTTGGTGGATTTTACCTTGAATATTATGAAGTGTCCTTCTGGGTCTCTCTCTCCCTCTTTTTTAACAATTTATTTATTTATTTATTTTTAGAGAGAAGGGAAGGATGGGAGACAGAGAGGGAGAGAAACAGCAATGTATGGTTGCCTCTCACATGGGCCTCAACGCGGACCTAGCCCCCAATGCAGGCAAGTGCCCTGACTGGGAATTGAACCGGCAACCCTTTCATTCCCAGCCTGTGGTCAATCCACTGAGCTACACCAGCTAGGGCTGGGTCTCTCTTTATGGCCCTGTTTTTGAAGTCTATTTTGTCTGATATGAGTATTCTATCCCGGCTCTTTTTTCCTGTTCATTTGCTTGGAAAATTTGTTTTCAGCCCATCACTTTCAGTCTTTGTAGGTCTTTTGTCCTGAGGTGGGTCTCTTGTAGGCAGTTTATGTGTGGGTCATGCTTTCTCATCCATTGAGCTATTCTATGTCTTTTGATTGGAGCATTTAATCCATTTATGTTTAACGTTATTATTGATAGATACTTATTCACTGACATTTTTTTGTACCTGTGTTCCTCTCTCTTTCTTTTCCTTCCTTTCCTTAAAGCAGTCCCTTTAGCATCTCTTGCAGAGCTGGTTTGGTGGAGGTGTATTGTTTCAGACTGCTTTTGTTTGGGAAGCTCCTTATTTGTCCTTCTATCTTGATTGAGAGCCTTGCTAGGTAAAGTAGCCTTGGTTGCAGGCCTCTTGTTCTCATTACTTGGAATATTTCTTGCCATTCTCTTCTGGCTTGGAGTGTTTCCTTTGACAAGTCCGTTGCTAACCTTATTGGGGCTCCCTTGTATGTTACTTCCTGTTTCTCCCTTGCTGCCTTTAAGATTCTCTCTTTGTCTTGGAATTTTGCCATTTTAATTATGATGTGTCTTGAAGTGGGCCTGTTTAGGTTCCTTTTGATTGGGACTCTCTGTGTTTCCTGGGTTTGTGTGACTTTTTCTCTCATCAGATTAGAGAAGTTTTCCATCATTATTTTTTCAACCATGTTTCCTATCCCTTGCTCTTCTTCTTCTCCTTCTGGTATCCCTAGTATATGGATATTATTACATTCCATGTTGTCCTGCATTTCCCTTAATACCTCTTCATTCTTTCTTAGCTTCTTTTCTTTTTCTTGCTCTTTCTGGGTGTTTTTTTCTACCTTGTCCTCTAGCTTGCTGATTTGATCCTCTGCTTCATCGAGCCTGCTTTTGATTCCTTCTACTGTGTTCTTCAGTTCAGAATTTGTATTCTTCATTTCCTCTTGGTCCTTGTTGATAGTTTCTATTTTTTTTTCATGTTGATATTGTTTGCAGTGAGATCATTGTAGTTTCCCTGTAGTTTCTGGTAATTCTCTGTGAGCTCATTGAGCTTCCTGATAACCAATGCTTTGAACTCAATATGTGATAGTTGACTTGCTTCTGTTTCATTTATTATTCTTTCTGGGGCTTCCTCCTTTCCTTTCATTTGGGGATTGTTTTGTTTTCTCCCGATTGTTTGTGAGACTCTTCTTATTAGCCTCTGTTTCTTAAATTGATATGTTCTGACTGCCTGGTTTTATGGTATGAACTTCTATGATAGAATACCTGCAAGATTCAGTGGTGTATTCTCCTTAATCTCCTGAGCTCGCTGGTCTTGGATTGTCATTTATGTTGGCTCTCTGTGTGTGTCTGGGTTTCAGTTGTTTTGGGGTCTCTCTTTTGTGGGTCCTTTTCTCCAGCTGGTTAACTGAGGGTCACTTCATCCACCATGCCTTGTCTTCTGTCGTGCAGGTGTGGACAGGTTGTATTGAAGCTGATTCTTCTGTGGAACAAAGTTTTCTGACTTCTCTCTCACTCTTGTTCTGTTGTTTGTTGTGGGTAATTTATCCACCAATTGGTTGTATTTACCGTTCAGTCCTGGATTGAGGTGAGTTTTGGTTCCACTTCCTCCTTCACCTTCTTCCATTGTTTTCTGTTGGTGGTTCCTTTGTTGGTGGATTTCCTTTCCAGCAGGTGTATTGGTGTTCACTGCTCCCACCTTTCAAATTCTCTGCAAGACAAGGAAAGATTCCTCAGGAGGAAACAATCCAGCCCACAACGTGATCTAAAAATTCGAGCTTCTAGAAGGCAATGCAGTGGTTGGAGAACAGGGGCAGGCAAGGCGGGGGCTGGCAGACCAGGAGAGATGATGCTGGCAGACGGGGCAGTTCCACATTCATGTGCAGATAAACTGGGGGAAACAACTGGAGAATGAGACAGACCAAGCCAAGATGTGCATATTTAATAGTGGCCAAATCTTAAAGTAAAATGGTGTTGCTGTAAAATGGCGATGTACAATCCCCTGCACTAGATAACAAGTAGAACATGGTGTGTATGTGTGTGTTGTTACTATGTTGCCTTTGTGTGTTATTCTGTGGTCTTCATGCTGCTCCAGAAATCTGACCTTGGCTGCATCCACTCCCAAACCACTATGGCCTATTTCCTTAGAGACAGATTTTGGTTACTCAGAGAATTTGTGATTCCTTGGGATAAACACTCTTAAATAATTCTCAAAATTCAAATATTTTGGACTGCAGAAGATTTAATACCAGCTTGTTTCTTGTCCATTAAGTCTACTCCCTTCAACCCACTGACTCTGGTAACCCCTAGAGGAAGATCATCAGCAAAGATAGCAAATCCAGAAATAGTTAAGAGAGACTTGTATCTATGTAAGGTCACAATAAGCTCAAAGATCAATCACCGTGCATATGGAGAACTTGTCAAGATGCACATTCCTTAGTCCCATTGCATAACTACAGAATCAGAAGCTTGGGGTTTGTACATGGAAGTAGCATCTTAATAAGCTTACTCCCACCTGTTTCTAGCTCAGAGGTTTATGTACCTCTCTGTATTTGTTTTATATCTCTTCCATAACAAACTACAACAAACTGGGTGGTTTAAAATAAAAGAAATGTATTCTCTCATAATTCGGGAGGTCAGAAGTCCCAAATAAAGGTGTTGGCAGAGCTGGTTCCTTCTGGAAGCTCTAAGAGAGAATCTGTTCCATGCCTTGGCTTGTAGCCACATCAGTTCGATCTCTGCCTCTGTCATCACATAGAGCTCTCCTCGGTGTCTTTGTGTCCAAATATCCCTCTCCCTTCTCTTATAAAGACACCAGTCATTTGATTTAGGGGCCACCCTAATCCAGGATGACCTCCTTTTAGCTTCATTATATCTACAAAGTCCCTTTTTCCAAATAAGGTCGCATTCAGAGGCACTGGGATTTAAGACTTGAACATATCTTTTGAGAGGACAGTTCAACCCACTATACTTTTTATGAGAATTACTATTTAGGAGAAGTAGTTTTCTAACATTTTAATTAAATTAAATCCTTCCCAGATATAAAACAGACAGAAAGACCAGAGCAGAGCTGCCCTAGTTTAAGTTAGGTTGGAGCCCAAAGCCCCACTTATTCACACACAGACACACACTCCCATTCCTGCTTGGCCCCTGAAGAGCAAGCATAGCTGGATAGCTACTGGTCTAGAAGACAGAATGCCAGGCTCTAATTCAGAGCTTCAGGTGCTAGCCAGCTTGTACATAACAAGATGACCTTGAGCAACTCATAAGGTCTTTTACACACATCCAAGTATGGAATCACCCAACAGCTCAATTTCATCATCTGGAAAATGAAGCTAACAACACCTGCCCCTACCTGGTCTAGGAGGCTATTGTACAGAAGAAATAAGATACAAATATGTTAAAGTCTTATGAAAAATTTAAATGCTAGACAGAGGTCAATGACTATTATTTTAAGCTTCACTTTATCAATTTGACTTAGCCCGTCATATTGTTGGAGAGACCAGCTGTCAAGTGGCACTCATCACAAGGCATTACCAGTACAGTGAGAGGCAGAGGCTGGTGAGTGAGCAGACCCAGTTCACAGATTATCTCTTTCTGCCTGGCTTTGATGGCAATGGTCTCCCTTTTTTTGCCAGGTAAGCTGCATGACCTCAAATTCACCCCTCCTTGTTCACTGGAGTCTAAGAATTTTAACAACGGGGAGGTAGAGCTGCTGGCCTCTACATCAACAGCCTACCCAAGTAATTTTAGTTTTTGGCTATTTGCATCAATGCAGGCAGGAGGAAAAAGGCTAAGCCAACCTTCTCCCCATGGCCCACCCAACTGAGTTCTGCCATAATCACTCATTTGTCTGTGGCAGATGGCTCCAAATTAAAATTTGTCTCACAGATGAGCCAGTAAGACAAAGTCTCAGCAACACTGTTAAGTGTTTGTGTTGAGATTGTAGAAAATCAGCAGCAAGCCACTCTATTTACTCCTCCTGTCTGATCCTTGGTCTCAGGGAGAGATTGTGCAGTGTGGAGGGGGACACTAAGGGCCCACACAAAGGCAAATGATGCTCAGAAAGGACTTAAAGAGTCTAGCCTATAAATAGCTCTCAATATGAGAGCAGAAAGTAAAGGAGAGCATTGTAAAAGTCACCCTGCTATCTATAGGCAGCCCAAAGTGGTAGAAAGAACAGAGGCTTTGGAGTCATCCACCTATAAGATGTGTTTCCCTGGAAAAATCACTTAATCTCTCCAAACCTCAGTTTCTTCATCTGTAAATGGGAATTACAATGGACTCTATTTCATAGTTGTAGTTCAAAATTAAATGAAAGAATACATGTAATAAAAATAAATGAAAGAATATATGTATTAAATGAAAGAATACACAATTGTAGTGAAAATTAAATGAAAGAAGGACTATAATAGTGCCTGACACATGAATATTCAATAAACGATAGGCAGTACTAATTACATCTCCTATTAGTTGAAGCCTTGGTGATATGACCTTCTGGCTAATCCCAATTATTTACTTTTTAAAGTATTAAGTACGAACTAGCACATAGTAGCAAAACATTCAGACTGTGTAGCATTGGGAATGTTGTTTATCTTAATTGGACATCAGTTTCCTAGTCTGTATAATGGGGTTAACATTACCTACAATCATAGATTGTTACAAGATTTAAATGAAAATTACCTAACATTTGGTATTATCTAACATTTTCTATCATTTTTGGCACATAATATGATACTGTTACCATTAGCATTAATACAAATTATTATTAATATTAACTTCTTGTCACTTGAATTTCCCAATATAACAGTAGGTATTTATGCCTATAATAATCTTAGTAACAGCTCTAATTCTATGATTTTCATTCCACAGTCAAAGTTCTAGGCCAAAAAATGTGTTGTGTCAATTATGTCAATAAAATAAATCAGCTACTTCATTGAAAGAAAAGGTCAGTGACTGCATGGCATCATACTGGCTAAACTGATTAACTGAACTACCTCCTCTCATGTATCTATGCTGTATTTCAGTAAACATGGCCTATTTCACTCACAGATCAGAATTATAGAGCTTTTAGATAAAATTAGGACTGAAGTGACATGTCCAGGGTCACTCAGCTGAACCTGTACTGGCACAAATGCGTCCTGACTCCCAAGCCACTCTTTCTACTGCTCCATTATCTCTCTAAGGAATCATTAGAGGTGGTAACATTTACAACAAAGGTGAAAATAAACAAAGCAGCTACAAGTAGTGTCTATCTAGAATAACTCATTGATGACAGTTCCAGCAAATGATTAATTCTCTTCACTTCTATTCAATTTTCTAAGCATTTCATTGCTAATTATATGCCTCACAATAAATATGAAAGATAAAGGTAGTGCCCTCAAGAAATTTATAGTCTCATAGGGAGAACAGACATGCACATGTTGTCCAACCAGACCACCACTCTTAGTAGGCATGCACTTCTCTGTCCCAAGGGACACAAAAGATTGACGACAGTGATGTTTGCCTTTCAGAAAAAAATACAATCATCCCTTGCTATATCACGGTTCACTTATTGCAGCTTCATTGTATTGCGGGTTTTTTAAAAAAATATATATCTAATTCTGTATCGTGAAGTTTTCACTATATCGCAGGATTTTGCGGTATATAGGTATTTATATAATATTTATGATTTTAATTATTTTTGCCTAAAATTTTAAAAACAATATAAAAATATAAAAAATGTTAATTCAAACATATTAAAAGAATATTAAATCAAAAGAAAATACAGTATATATTTCATCAGCGGATGAATACTGTACTGTACACAATGGAGTTGCAGTATGCCACTACCGCTTGAGCAAGTTTGCCAACATGAGATTGTACACGGCACATTATTTGCTGATGAAATGGAAGGTGACCAACCACAGCACCGTGTTCTGTATCCTGGGCACTGACTGGCTCAGTGACTGTAGCATCGGTCTGTTTGCTCTCCCGCAACTGTGCCCATACATTCAGCATCTCTCCTTGTCCACTTCACATCGACATCTGATCGCTGTGTGCAGTGTTGCTCTGTGGTGTTGTGATTTCGTGAAACTTTCATAAAAGTTGGAATTTATTTCAAGTCCTATGATGCCACCCAAACGTTCTGCATCTTCTAAGGCTTCTGGCAGTGAACCCAAGTGCCAGAGGAATATGCTTACCATCAAAGAAAAGGTGGGAATGCTTGACATGTTAAAGGAAGGCAAAAGCTACGTGGTTGTAGGCCGCCATTACGGGATCAATGAATCTACTGTTCACTACATAAAGAAAGATGAGAAGAATATTAGGTCTATGGCAACAATGACTTTTAACAAGATTGTAAAGAAGGTGGTCACTTCCAGCAATAAAGCCATTGTGAAGATGGAGTCTGCATTGGCCCTATGGATAAATGACTGCAGGAAGAAGAATATCTCACTGGATACCAACACCATCCGGATGAAGGCCAAGAAACTTTATGATAGTTTTGCAGAAAGCATGGACATTCACGATGGTGTTGAGGATGAAGACGAGGATGGCGATGCAGAAGCAGGACCATCGAGTGCTTCTCCCACCAGACCAACCCCATTCAGTTCCAGCAAGGGCTGGTTTGACAAATTTCAGAGATGCTTTGGACTCAAGAGCATTTCTCTGCATGGAGAAGCTGCCTCTGCGGATGTCTACTCACAACCGTTGATGGACGAAGACCTGACGGAGATGACAAAGTCAGCAAGTGAAGAAGAGGATGAGGAACAAGACAAACTGTGAGTTGGAGAAGAGGAGGAGGTTGGCCTAACACTCAATCATCTTGCAACCATGGTCAGAATGGCCAAAGAACTTCAGCGAGTGACTAAAGAGTGGGACCCCCAGATGCTTCGTTTGTTGCACTTGGTAAATACAATCAAGAGTGGCATGTCAGTTTATAAAAACCTTCTCACTCAGAAGAAAAAGCAGTGCCAGCAACTCCCCATAACTATGTTCATCACTCAGACGAAGAGATCAGTTACGCCTACGCCTTTAGCGGAAATAGAAGTTATGGCCCAGGGTGAAGATACTGCACCACCTGATGAAGCACCTGATGGAGTGGTGCCTTCAGAAGAGCTGTAATGCTCTTCCTGGCTGTGCAGTACATCTCATCATCATCACCTTCACCACCATCAGTACTGCACAGCTACATAATTCATGATCTTCATCACTCAAGTTGTAGTATACTTCGCTGGTGAGTACCCATATAGAATTTTATATGTTGTTAAAATTATATATTGTTAATATTATATATATATATATATGTTGTTAATAGTATATATATATATAATAAAATAAATATAACCCCGCTACTTCATGGATTTTCACCTATCGCAGAGGTCTCTGGAATGTAACTCCTGGGATAGATGAGAGATCACTGTATTTGAACTTGGACTCAAGTAGATCAAGGGAGCTGGCTACATAACATTTCACAAGGAATAAACCATAAAGGAACCTCAAAAGCTAGTCATAAATAGAAACACATGAGGTATTTTTAAATATATTTTATTGATTATGCTATTAAAGTTGTCCCATTTTTTCTCCCTTTTATTTCCCTCCTCCCTGCACCCCCTCCCACCAGCATTTCCCCACTGTAGTTCATGTCCATGGATAGTACACATAAGTTCTTCGGCTTCTCCATTTCCCATTCTATTCTTAACCTCTTCCTATTTTGTACCTACCATTTATGCTTCTTATTCCCTGTACCTTTTCCCCAATTCTCCCCTCTCCCCCTCCCCACTGACAACCCTCCATGTGATCTCCATTTCTGTGATTCTGTCCCTGTTCTAGTTGTTTGCTTAGTTTTTGTTTTTGTTTTTTAGTTTCAGTTGTTGATAATTGTGGGTGTTTTATCATTTTACTGTTCATAGTTTTGATCTCCTTCTTTTTCTTAGATAAGTCCCTTTAATATTTTATATAATAAGGGCTTGGTAATGATGAACTCCTTTAACTTGATCTTATCTGTAAACCACTTTATCTGCCCTTCCATTTTAAATGATAGCTTTGCTGGATAGAGTAATCTTGGTCCTTTCCTTTCATGATTTTGAATATTTCTTTCCAGCCCCTTCTTGCCTGTAAGGTTTCTTTGGAGAAATCAGCTGATATGCAGTCATATGGGCACTCCTTTGTAGGTAACTGTCTTCTTTTCTCTTGCTGCTTTTAAGATTATTTTCTTATCTTTAATCTTGGCTAATGTAATTATGATGTACCTTGGTGTGTTCTTCCTTGGGTCCAACTTTTTTGTGACTCTCTGGGCTTCCTGGACTTCCTGGAAGTCTATTTCCTTCCTCAGATTGGAGTTTTCCTTCATTATTTGTCCAAATAAGTTTTCAGTTTCTTACTCTTCCTCTTCTCCTGGCACCCCTATGATTCAGATGTTGGAACATGTAAAGTTGCCCCAGAGGTTCCTAAGCCTCTATTTATTTATTTATTTATTTATTTATTTATTTATTTATTTATTTTTGAATTCTAATTTTTCATTCTGTTCTGGTTGAATATTTATTTCTTCCTTCTGGTCCAAGCCATTGATTTGAGTCCCAGTTTCCTTCCCATCACTGTTGATTCCCTGTACATTTTCCTTTATTTCACTTTGTATAGCCTTCACTTCTTCCTCTATTTTGCGACCATACTCAACCATTTCTGTGAGCATGCTGACTACCAGTGTTTTGAACTCTACATCTGATAGGCTGACTATCTCTTTATCTCTTAGTTCTATTTTTGGAGCTTTGATTAGTTCTTTCATTTGGGCCTTATTTTTTGTCTCAGCACACCTGTTATGTAGTAAGAGGCATAGCCAGGGGGTTTGAGGTTTTATTTCCCTGTGCTGGAACCCTGGGTTACACCATCTGTCTTATTCCCCAGTTGTTCCTCTGGGTTTATCCACTTGCAAATGAAGGGCTGCGTGGTCTACCAGCTGCCACCTTGCTGCGAGTCCTCTCCACCACAGCTACCGATCTCCACCTTTTCTACCGGTCTGGATGAATGTTTCTTCTTTAACTTCTTGTTTGTCAGAATTCCATACTTCAATTTTCAGGAAGTTCTGGTTATTTTTTTATTTTTAATTTTGTTGTTGTCTTCCTTTTGGTTGTGTAAGGAGGCAGTGTATTTACCTATGCCTCCATCTTGGCTGGAAGTCCACATGAGGTTTTTGAACCATGACCCTCCACACCTCCCTTCACAGTTACCACCAACTCAGGTCTTTCTTTCTGTATCCTCATACTCATAGTTGTATGTAGCCCTAAACCACACACACATGTCCAATTAAGCAGAAACCTCTTCTTCTCTGTCCTCCACCTCATAGGTACAGTTGTCTAGAGGGCAACTATTTTCTATTTCCTTTTCACCTCAGGCTCCTAGCTGCTTTTGATTTTTTCCAGTTCATGGCTCTTGTCACAAACTCAGATCAAGTGTGAAATATCAGTGCAACACTTATAGCTCTTCTTCCATCTCCCTCTTCCAGCAGTCCTCTTCCAGTACACCAAACACTACCTTGTACTGATTCTTTTCCATATGCCAACCACAAACATGGAACAGAAATAGAAGAGTACAAGAAAATGCATTCTATATCATCCAATATGGGTATTGTAGACAATATAGGAGGTCATTCTGTATACAAGTAGACAGAGAAGTTTCAACAGAGGAACATTTCAGCCCTGGCTGATGTGGTTCAGTGAACTGAGTGCTGGTCTGCAACCAAAAATGTCACAGGTTTGATTCCCAGTCAGGGCCCATGTCTAGGTTGTGCACCAGGTCCTCAGTTGGGATTGTGCATAAGCTAACCAATGGATGTCTCTCTCACGCATCGATGTATCCATCCCTCTCTTTCTCCATCCTTCCCCCTCTCTCTAAAAATAAAAATCTAAATAAAATCTAAATAAAAGCTAAAAAAGGGGGGACATTTCAGATAAAAAATAGGGTTTGAGCTGGAAAGGAAGAAAGGAGTCAAAAGCAAGTAAATGGATAATGACGTTGGTAGTGGGAATGATGGTGGCTTGTTTGCAGTTGGTCCTGGAGTGATGGGTTGATGATGGAAATAATGCTTGGCCCTCAAGTTACCCTCATAGAGGAAGTTTGCAGATACCACACTCAGTCAGGACACAAACAGTAGTTGCTGGGTTCCTGTGCTCATCTGCCATTTATCTTTTTCTCTGATCCTAGTTGGAATAAAGGACAATGAGTCTATGGCCATTAGTTGAACCACTCCTTAGTTGGGACGTTGGTGAATAGTCACCACCATCCCAGCTGGTTGTTACTGGTCCTCTGACTGTCATTTGGAGCTGAGAGGGCTAGAGTGGGATTAAAGAAGGAAGCTGGAGCCACTGATCACCTAGGGGCCTGGTTGGACAGCATATATTTGTGAGCAATTGGCTATAATGATATTTGACTTTTCCCTTTCATCTATATACTTCCCCAAATGGCAGTCTCTCCCTCCTCTCCCCAAATCCTTCCCCATACACACAGGTCCAATGTCTGTGTCACATTTTAATCTCATTGGTTGACAACTCTCTTGGCTTCCATATCATGACTATCTGGTTCCTCCTCTCTCTCTGACCACTACCTTATAGTCTCTTTTTCAAGTCCTTCAATATTAGTGCTACCCAGGGTTCTGTCACTTCTCCCTTTGTAGCCCAATATCTATCCTGAACTTCATAATTTATTTTACAAATTTAAGCTAGATATACCCATCTAGATGTACCCCAAATATTTAAAATTCACTGTATCTAATAATAAAAAATTAGAAAACACTAATTTAACACTTACCATGTTCCAGGCATCATTCTAAGTACAAAAAATACATTGAGTTATTTGGTACAACGTTTCTGTGATCTAGAATAATACTATTATCCATTCTTATAAATGGGGATATCAGGAGATTAAATAAGGGAAAAAAGGAGGTTAAATAACCTTCACAAGCTAGTAAGTGGACAAACTAGGATTTGAACCTAGGCAGACATGGCAGTAGGGGCTATTCCCTTAATCCCTGTTGTGGCCTCATTTTGCCCTCCAAAGACTCTTCCTCTAATGTATGCTCTCAAGTGATGACATCTATCTCCTTTCAGTTATCTGGATGTGAAACCTTGCAGTTGTATTCATCCTCACCTTCTCTTTCAACCAACACACCCAGTTGGTTACCAAGTCCCTTTGAATAGCTTGATTGAAGTGAGGAGGAAAACATATAATAATTAGCTGAAATATATATATTGTTAGAGATAAGAGAGTCCTGCATTTGATTATGTCACTCAAATGACCACAGCTGTTCCTTATTTCCTATGGAATAAAGTTAAAAATACAGGCACAGGGTTGATAGTTTGAGGAAAGAGGGATGGCTATAGCCCCTCAAATCATGGTGAATTATCACTAGAACAATCCATCCCTAGGACTGGAGGATTAGTGAGGCCAACAGGCAAGAAAGGATAAGGGAATTGGTTTCTTCTCCCATCGACAGAAAGTCTCCAGAATCAGGAGAGCCACATTAGTGCCATACTTAATTCATGAACTAGTTGATAAATGCAAACTTTGTTGTTTCTGGCAGAATTAAGTGAATCCAATCAAGCAGCTATTCTCTGTTCTAAGAAGTTTGTCAGCCTTCTGAAGTCCTTGGTAAAGAGAAGATAATCAGCATGTGACTACCAAGAGCTTCAATAAAGAAACACTGTTACACTTGCTATTAGTGAACTGTTATTTTCTGCCCATTGGTAAAGAAGGGCTGTGAGCCAGATTTTTTTTAAAGGCACTGAAAGAGCCATCCAAAGACAGTCAAATCAGAGAAGAAAGACAAAGCTTATCTCAGTGACAAATTGATCGTGATTCTACCATTTTTATCTGCTCCCCCAAAAGAGGGGGTGATGGCTTACAACAAAAACCTTTAGTCTGGACTATGGAATTTCTAAGTCCCCTTCTGCTCTTCAAGGACAACCTGGAATGATTTGATATTTGTAGCCACCATCAGCACCATTATCCGTATCAGAATTGTGGATGGAACTTTGGAGCTCAAAAATCGATACCCCCAGTCCTCAAATAGACAGATAAAATCTCTCACCTTCCAATGGATCTGCACAGGGAAGGTTTCCACTCTCACTGAGAGAGCCAAAGTTTAGAACAATTTGGTCTTTGTCTACCCCCCAAAAAAGTGTCATATTTACTTAAGCAATTATCTCCCTTTCTCCCCTTCCTTATTTCTTTTTTTTTAATATTTTATTTATTTTTTATTTTTAGAGAGGGGGGAAGGAAGGGAGAAAGAGAGGGAGAGAAACAGCAATGTATGGTTGCCTCTCACATGGCCCTCACGGGGACCTGGCCCACAACCCAGGCATGTGCCCTGACTGGGAATCGAACCGAGACCGCTTGGTTCCCAGCCCGTGCTCAATCCACTGAGCTACACCAGCCAGGGCCCCTTTCTTATTTCTTAACACTCAAACTGAGGTGTAAAATTATTCAAGTATCAGGGTCCTAGGTCACCACCACCCTTCTCCATATACATTTGCTTATTCTGGAGTTTTTGTTATAAAAGTAGTACATGTTAACCGTAAGATTTAAAACAGTATAGAAGCATGGTTAGGAAAACATATCATTTCTCACTCTCACAATGAACTGTGTAAAAGTCATCACTATTAACAATATAGGTATATTGTACTAGGCATTTTTATGCACATTCAAACAGAAACATACACAGACATCTTTTCAAACATGTTCTGCAACTTGTTTCTTTTTCCTTAACAATACACTGTGACATCTTTCCATGTGAGGATATTTACATTTACGGTCTTCTTTTTGATGACAGTGTTTATTATGTCATACAAATGTGCCTATTTAGTTAACCAGTCCTCTATTTAAATTGTTTCAAGGATGTTTAGGCTTTCTTTTACTTTGTTTTGTTTTTTAATTTATTTTTTGCTTTGCTGAACAATGCTGTGATGGATATCCTTGTACATATGTCTTTGAAGACTTGTGTGATTATACCTGTAAGATAAATTCCTAGTAATGGAATTACAGAATTATAGGGTTTGTGCATTAAAAAATTTTGCTATATATTCGAAAAATTACTCTCCTACCAACAGTGTGTGACAGTGTCTATTTCTCACATCTTTGCAATCACAAACTGCAAAAAAAAAATCAAAGATTAAAAATATTGTCCCTCTCACCTTGGCTGGTGTATCTCAGTGGATTGAGTACCAGCCTGAGAATCAAAGGATCACTGGTTCAATTCCCAGTCAAGGCACAAGCCTGGGTTGTGGGCCAGATCCCCAGTAGGGGGTGCACAAGAGACAACCACACATTGATGTTTCCCTCACTCCCTCCATTCCCCTTTCTAAAAATAAACAAATAAAATCTTCTTTAAAAAATTTTCAATCTGACAGGTTAAAAATGCTACCTCAGTATCATTTTATATTTGATTTCTTTAAGTGGGATTTCACATTATAAGCAATTTGTTTTATTGTTTTATGAATTAACTATTCATTTTTAAGCCATTTAAAAAATATTTGATTGTTGTTCAATTACAGTTGCCTGTATTTCCCCCCTACCACTCTCCCCAACCCCAGCCAAACCTACCTCCCTCCCTTGCTTCCACCCTCCCCCTTGGTTTTGTCTATGTGTCCTTTTTAGTAGTTCCTGAACATACTTCTCCCCACAGTCCCCTCCCTCCTCCCCTCTGGCTATTGTTAGATTGTTCTTAATTTCAATGTCTCTGGTTATATCTTGCTTGCTTTTTTCTTTGGTTGATTATGTTCCAGTTAAAGGTGAAATCATATGGTATTTGTCCCTCACCACCTAGTTAAGCCATTTTTCTATTAGAGCCTTCATGTTTTTCTTCCAGATTTTTCTAAACTATTGGTATATTAAGGTCATTAGCTCTTTTTTTATTCTTTTCAAAATCACCCTAATTTATCAGAGAACAGTGACTTACCCAGACTTTTACAGCATCTGGAACAAAGAACAAAGCTAATTTTGTTCTAGATCTTTTAATTTTTTTGCACAAAATTATAGTATTGCACTAGTGATGCTTAAAATGTCTTAGTGCCTCTGGTATAAGAGAGCCTGGGGGAAAAATATTCATGCTTAATTCGTTCATTTATTTTTAAATTCCAGTTTAGGGCTTAAGTATCTTTGTTCAAAGAAAAGAAAGTCTACATGGTGGTTATAGCTAGAGGTTACTGACTTGAGAGCATAGATATAGAAGACTGAACAGGCCTACATCTCAAGCCCAGGGGAAGTAGATACAATACAGAAACAGGACAAAGGGTTGGTCTTTAGCAGAGGAATGAGTTCTAACACTCAGGGAATGGCAAAAATCCATTCAATCCATTCTTTGCCCTGACATCATTGGCAGCAGAGTTTCTACTTCAAAAAAGATGTCAACTATTGTTGGGGACCGATCTGCCTGGCAATTGTAGCTCAACCTTATGGAAAAGCCCATATGCGTGTGGGGCATGCAGGATGTCAAACCCATGGATAGGTTCTCTCGTGCAGAATCAAGCCTGCATTATACCTAGGCTGCTTTGTGACTTGCTCTTGGCTAAAACTCTCTCACCCTGAATTGAGGCAGTGGATGCTTGCTGCGTATCTTTGAAGTGGCTTCCTGAAGTCTGTGCTAATTCTCCCAAGGATTGAAGTGTAACCAGACCAATTACTCTTATCATTCCCTCGCATTTGCAACATTCTTTCCTTGTTAATCTGTAAGAAGTAATCTGTAACATCCTTTCCGTTGATATGTGTAAAAAGTAATTACCTAAAATAAACCTAAGTATAATGAATGAAAACCTTCTTTGATATATGCTATGCAAAAGCCAATAAAAGCCTGGCAAGGCAAGGGTCGGTGCACTCTCCTCTTGAGAGAGTGGCTGTGCAGTCCCCTTTGTTCTCCACAGGATTTATGTGGTCCCTGTGAATTTATTTACAAATCATCCACAGCATACTGATTCTGCAGGACAAGATCCGCCACAAACTATCAGATATACAGGAAAACATTTCCTTGATTTCCTTAGTAGGGAGGGAACATGTAAGAGAGATACAATGTATGACACAATGATTCTATGACATTTCTGGTCTAAACTCTCCAGATTGTCTACACTGATCAGATAAACAGAATAGTTTCAAGTTCATACTTTATTTGATGCCATGCTGACATAATCATCTAGATTTAAAATGTCTGAACATTGCAAGTATCGGTGCATAGTGTCAAGATAGATGATCAGGCGGCCCTGACTGCTGTAGAGGCTTTTAGTGTCTTCTTGTCCAGCAGTAAATAAAATGGCATTTTCGTCTGGAATAGAACAATCTTAACAAGCTCAAAGAGGAGAAGTTTTCTCTTTATTGATGCTACCAACAACCGCAATTGTCTGTAACTTAGGTTATTTTTTTTTCTCTTTTATTTGAGAAGAGCTAGTAAGTTCAGGAATTCACTAGGGATAAATCAAGCTTTATCACATTTTAAGTACATAAACTGCAAATATAGACTCATAATGTCTGGAAGGGCCTCAAAGAATAGAGGATATCATGAGAAATCCATGACACGAGACTTCAGGCTTTGAATTATTCCAGACCACCCTAGAATTTGAAAACTTCTCACCACCTCTATCACCTCACCCTAGTCCAAGCCATCATTACCTCTCACCGGGACAATTGTTGTAGCCTCCTAACTGATCTCCCTACTTTCCTTCTCAGCCCCACATAATATAGTCTTTTCCTAGAAACCGTTACCTTTTTAAAACAAAACTGTGTCATTCTGATAAAAGCATTTTCCAATACCCGCAATGCCTTGCATGATCAGCCCTATGTTCTTTGATCTCATCTCCTACTACTCTTATCTTACTTGATCTGTTCCAGTCATACTCACCCCTTACAGGAACAGTCTAGCCTCAGTGTTTAGATATCTGCTCCAATGCTACCTTATCAGGCAGGCCTTCCTTGATTTCCCTATATAAAAATAGCACTTCCCTTCATTGTTCTCTATCCCCTTGCCCTGTTTCAAAATTCTTCATAGCACTTATCACCACCTGACATATACTTGTATGTTTTTGGCCTATGTCACCTCTCTAGAGAAGGAACTTTGTTTTGTTCACTTTTGAATTTCCAGTGCCTAGGATAGCTTTTGGAACATGGAAGTTGCCCCATCAATGTTTTTAATTGAGATATAATAGATACATAACATTATATTGTATATATTTCAATTATACAACATGATTTGATATTTGTGTATTTTGCAAAATGATCACCACAATATGTCTAGTTAACATTCATCACCATACATAGTTACACATTTTTTTCTTGTGATAAAAACATTTAACATCTACTCTCTTAGGAACTTTCAAATGTAAACTACAGCATTATTATTAACTATAGTCACCATGTTGTATATTACATCCTTGGGACTTATTTATTTTATACTTGGAAGTTTGTACCTTTTGACCACCTTCATCTATTTCCTCTCTCCATATATATATACCCCAACCCCAACTTTTGGCAATGACCAATTTCCAATCTGTTCTCCATATCTATGAGTTCACTTTTATTTTTGGTTCCATGCATAAGTGAGGTCATATGGTATTTGTCTTTATCTGTCTGGGTTATTTCATTAGCATAATGCTCTCAAGCTCTATCCATGTTGTCACACATAAATGGTTTTTTGAATGAGTGAAATTAATATAATATCAGACCTGGAAAGATTGTCTAGTCCACCTCCTACCCATTTTATAGATGAGGACAGTGAGACTCAAGGAGAAATGATCTGTCTAGGCTCAACAGAATGACTTTTATAGCAGAGTCAAGATACATAACTTCTGACTTTCAACTGAGTGTTACTTTTACTACATTAAAATTGTTTTCTGTCTTTAAAGTCACTCAGGGTGAATTCTATGACATCTGATAGTCACCTGGTCTGGATTCTAGCACCATGAACTGTCTTCTTTGCATCTAATCTAAAAATTTCATCTTATAGGCTAAACAATTTCATGTACTTCAGCTCTTGGTGGAGAGAAAAGACATAAAGATAAACAAATTTTCTTTCAATCATATGTTTGTTATTTTAAGGAGCTGCAATTTCTTCTAAACAAAAGTCAAGGCAATGTTTCTGACCTCTATTATACATCCAAAGACTTATATCAACCCTGTGAAATAAGCCTCTCTTGTTAGATAGCAGGGATCTAGAAACTCAAGGTAGGAAGGTCACATGAGTCTTTACATGACAATACCTTTAACTTCAGTTTAGTTCAGTTGAGGCAGGAGAGCATTAAAATACATTCTCTAAAAATATATTTGTATCTAGAAGCCAAACCCATTTAATCAATAGCCCCTGGCATTGGATCTAAAGCATTCATCCATGATATAGATGTGGTCATAACTGACAGCTTCTACTAACCAAATAACCTTCCCTTGGACTACTAAAGGTGTACAGAGTAGTGAGCCCTAGGTTGGCCTTGGCATCATTATTTTCTGCCTTCCTTGTTGAGAGCCTGATTTATTTCTTCCAGTATTAAAGTTTCCACAATTTTAAACAGAGATTGCCACAATTTCTAAATTAGCTGGTTCCCATTTGTAAACTAGGAAACAGGACAAGGTGGATTTTCATATTCTTCTGTCAATGCTAACATTTTGGGGGATAATAGCTTGTCTGATCAGAATAGAAATTGTTCTCTGTATCCTGGAACTTACTTGAGATAAAATGTCATATATATTATTTGGGAGAATTAACCTAAATTAGCAAGGTACTCTTTAAATAGAAGTCACTATGTGGTCATTCTCACTACTTTTTCATTTAAAACACCTAGAAGGAAGCCTGAATTCATTGGTAATATCAAGTGGTAATATCATTTCTATCCTGCTTGGTATTCAGGATTGAAGAAAAAAAAAAACAATAGCCAGAGAGAACAGTGTTGCCTAATAAGAACACCGATCTAGCACTCTTGATCCTGAACTTCTTTGGAACCAGACTGAAATATAAGTTGATCAAGTCATTGAGAAGCCACTTTGTATTGAGAGGGAATGAGATACAAGACAGGAAAGCATTCTTTCTCCTCCTTTTCCTCCTCCTTTTCCTCCTCCTCCCCCTCCCCATCCTTTCTTTCTTCTTCCTTATTTCTCCTTCCTCTCCTTCCTCTCCTCCTCCTCCTCCTTCTTCTCCTTCTCCTCCTTCTATTTTTTGACTTGACTGAGTGGCTTTATTAGAAAAAACTACTATTAAAAAGGACTTAAGAGTTACTATTAGTGCCTTCCTTCTTGCTAAAGGTGGGTACAAAATTAATGAAGTGACAGTACTACATCTGCCACTTGATACAGCATATAACTCTCTTCCTCCTCTCCTTATCTCTAATTTTCCTCCTTTCTGGCCACTATGGGAGTCTGATTTCTCACTTTCCCAGCATAGGCCAGGATACCATGGACTTTACCTCCAAGAATAAGGCCAGTAACTTCCAGTGTGGTCAAGGCCTCCACTCCACACTGGCCAAGAGTAGCCTCATCCTCCAATGGCCAGCCTGCCAGGAGCAGCACTTGATCTCCTGAGGTGATGCCCTCTAATGAGGTTCCATAAGCCTTGATCTGGGAAACTGTCTCCTGGCCAGTCACCTTGAGGATGTGTATGTAGCATCTAGGCATGGACAAAGAACTTCATGTTGGCTACTGAACCAACTGTGGCTACGGTTGCCACTACCACAAAGATGGAGTAAAAAATAGGAAGGAGTACATTCTCACTGCCTGCTGCATGCCACATCACTCAGGAAAGTATTTTTTTTTAAAGATTTTATTTATTTATTTTTTAGACAGAGGAGAAGGGAGGGAGAAAGAGAGGGAAGAACAGCAATGTATGGTTGCCTCTCACATGGCCCTCACTGGGGACCTGGCCTGCAACCCAGGCATGTGCCCTGACTGGGAATCGAACCGGGATCGTCTGGTTCCCAGCCCGCGCTCAATCCACTGAGCTACA
>PVJI01023876.1:0-12816 GCA_004026765.1 Micronycteris hirsuta
GAGTCCAGGACCCCGGGGCTCCTCTCCTGGACTCACCCCTTTTCTCTCTCTTCCTGGGGACCTAGTCTCTAGGCCTCAACATCCCCTGCTGTGAAATGGAAAGTTTTACACTTAATTTGGGAAACTCTTTCATTCCCCCAAAATTAAATAATACAAAAAACCGAAAATATCTTAGAAACTGGGAAGGAGGTCAGTTGAGGCTAGGGTCTGGCACCTCCGGTCCCTCTGCTTGGGACCCCCGGAGAGGGACCAGCAGACACTGACTTCTGTGGAGAGGGGTGGGCTCCCAGATCCAAGGAGCAGGAGGCTCCCAGTCTCCTCCAAGGCCACCGGGGCGGAGCAGACCCCACCCACTGCTCACTCTGGGAGGGGGGAGCCAAATGGAAACACTGCCCTAGGGGTGACTATGGGGACGCTGACTTCAGTGCCCAGCTGACGTCTCTATGGAAACATCTGAGTCCAACAGTCCTTGTTGGGGTAAGGGTAGAGACAGTTCTGGTTTGAAATATACTGAAAGCCTGGGTCCCTGCGGGGTGGCACGTGGGTTTCCATGGGACTCCACACTTTCCCAAAGAACGGAGTTTATTCTGCACCCTCCACTCTTCTAACTAAACCAATCAGCAGGAAGGGCATTGTAACCCTGGGACAGTGTTACCAGAACTGCACCTCCCACCTTCCTGCAATCCTTATGTGACCTCTCAGAGTACAGATGGACAGGGCAGGGGTCACACCCTCTCATGTGACAATTGCTCTGGGTGACCTGCAAGAGAGAAGCTCCTGGTCTGAGTTCTCCCCACCAGCAGGGGGCAGCAGAGCTGCATTCAGGAGCAGCCTGGGCAGAAGCTGAGGCTGCCCAGCTGGAGCCTCAGAGGGAGACCAGCCCTGGGATCAGCAGTCCAAGCCTCAATGCAGGCGCTGGACTTCAGAAAGTTCCATCCATCCCCTTGAGACCCAATGACCACATTGTGAGCATCAGACTCACACAGTGTCACTCCTGGACCCTGACAGGAACCCGTGAGCTCTTCTCCTGCAATGCAGGTCACCTCACTGTGTACAGGGATCATGGGGCTGACCTTCTGTCTCGGCATGGAAAAGGACACCCTGAATTGTCACCCTCTGCCTCTTGTTCCCACCGGCGGGGCACTCTGACCCTGGGGCTGCAGCTCCTCTGCTCAGGGTCATCTCGGGAAAAGGGCACCGTCAGAACGTCTTGACCCTGCCTGGAGCACCACAGACACTTCAGGAGGCTCTGAGTGAAGTGGATTCTCACTACTTGGGTCCAGCTCTGGTCACCAGGCTGCCCTTTGTCGGGAACAAGTTCAGCCTTGAAGGAGAAACCACTATGTCTGGTCCCCAGAAGTCACGACATGTGTGAAGACCAGGACTCTGGGGACCCTCACAGAGTACATGGAGCCTAAAGCTGGAGTCTCATTCATGGGGATTTCTGGAGCTTTTCCCAGGTTACTTAAAACACTGATGAAACATTTTAAAAGGACCAAAGAGTCGACAACGTCCACAGCGAGTCTATGTGGAGAGGGGCGTGCCAGAAGGTAGACAGACCCCAGTGTGAATGAGACTGGGAGTTGATTTGAATCGTCCAAAGCAGGAGCACATTGAACGAGGAAAACATCACACAGGAAGCACCGCACACGCACCCTGACCCCACGGAACCACGTCTGATGAAACGCCAACGGTGGAAACTCAAACGTGCGTGGGGACACAGATAGGATGTGAAGGAGGAGGAGGAAGAGGTGGGGACCATGGCCCTCCATCTGCTGAGTCAGGTGTTGTCACTCATGTCTCAGAGGGCCCAGCTCAGCCCTGTGGCCAGGCTCCTGGAAGGCCTGCAGCCCTGTGGAGCCAGCCCAGGACAGACGCCCGGCGGGAAGGGTTTCAGACCGTGGTACTATGGTCAGATCCTAGAAACGTGACTGTGACCAGGGGCCTTAGAGTCCACGGATAGTTTTCTCACCTGAGAAGGAGCTTAGAAGAAGCTGGGCACTCAGCCCTTCCTCCTCAGTCACCTGGCCTGCCCCCTGGGGGGTGGTAAAAATAATCTCTGCTAACTGTTCACCTTGGAACCCAGATGGGGAGTGCATTTGCATAAACACTAAATCAGGGCCCCAAAGGACTGAGAGGGCATAAGAGAGGCCTGGGGAGCCCACGGTGCTGTGAGGACTCAGGAGGCAGAGATCTGGGGTGACTGCACCATGGCGTGGACCCCTGTCCTGCTCCCCCTTCTCACTCTCTGCACAGGTGCTGCCCCCAGGCCCTGCCTGCCTCTCATCCCAACAGGACCGGGAGCTGGGCTCTCCAAACCTTGATCTCAGCCCAGATGGAGACTTAAGTTGGATCCTATGGGACTTGGCCCTTAACTCTCCATCCCTCTCTTGTGCCTCGCCCTCCCCCTGCAGGTTCTGTGGTTTCCTCTGAGCTGACACAGCCGTCCTCAGTATCTGTGGCCCTGGGACAGACCACCACCATCACCTGCCAGGGAGATATCTTCGTGCTAACCTTCGGGTCTGATGGAGCATTTGCTCTGTGCTGGTACCAGCAGAAGCCCAGCCAGGCCCCTGTGCTGCTCATTTACGAGGGTAGCAATCGGCCCTCAGGGATCCCTGACCGATTCTCAGGCTCCATCTCAGGAAACACGGCCACCCTGACCATCAGCGGGGCCCAGGCCCAGGACGAAGCTGACTATTACTGTCAGTCATGGGACAGCAGTGGTGATGCTCACAGTGACACAGGCCGACGGGGAAGTGAGACACAAACCCTTCCTCTGTCTGTGTCACGCTCTCCTCCAGCCCCAGGGGGACTGTGCAGGAAATCAGGAGCCATCTGCTCAGGTCCCTGATCTGAGATCCCAACACTGCCCCCTCCTCCCAGCCTTCAGGCAGCTCTGCAGAGGGAGGATCAGGACTGGATTCAGGGCTGGCAGATCCGGGCTGTCCTGGTGTTTCTAGGAGAAGGTACGAGTTGTAGGAAGAAGTCCTGACTTGAAGGACATACAGATGCAAATCTATGTCCAGTGGGCCTTGGATTTCCACGTTTGGTGACTGGGCCACTTCTTGGCAAAATGTACTGGATTAATGCCCAGACCCTCCCAGCTCACCTGAGGCTCTGAAGCCCTAGGTTCCCTGGCGGCCTGGGATCTGAATGGAACAAACTGGTGCAGTGGCCACTGTGGTATCCACCTTGATCCCTAATCAGGGCTCTCACACCCACACACCCCTGCTGGGAGCCCAGGCAGCTCACACCTGTGCCCTCACTGGGAAGTCAGTGGTGGCAGAGAATTGTCCCCTCCACGGGTGGTATGTCCTTTCTTTGAGTGAGACTCAGGTCAAATGACTACCTGAGGCCAGGATCCCCAGGCCCTGGCTGCGTTGAGGATAACTGTGCAGAGTTTCCTGCTCAGTCCTCAGTTGTTACCACATGGCAGGTCTGCCCTCCTCGGCTTCCAGACAGATCCTCTGACACCTCCCTGAGTGAGGGTCTCCGTGTCAGAGGAAGTCTCCAGGGCCCCAGGAGAAAATAACAGCCCAGGGGGAGCCTGTGGGACAGGAGAGGACCCACGGAGAGGACACTATGGGCGTCTGCAAACATCCCACGAGATCTGTGAGTGCACGTGGGAGGAAACCAGCTGAGGCTGAGGAGGGAGCCACCCAAGGACCCCAGAGGGGATGGTCACAGGTCAGCACACCAGCCCACAGTGCCTGTGCCCAGTCGGGGGGAAGCTCCCAGTTCAGGCATCAGGTGGACGAGTCAGAAGAGCTTTCTCTCAGCGGTGAGAAAATTAGCCCCAAACTAAAGGCTGCCCTGGTGCCATGGAAGAGATGATTAAAGCAAGTTGAGAAACAATCAGACATGTCCAAGCACCTTTACTGCATCCAAATATAAAAATGAAAAACATCAGGAGAAATACAGACATTAATTCCCAACAAGGGAAAAGTCACAAAACCTTGCATCTTATGAAAATTTTTTTGAAAAAGAATTAGGAAAATATGAGCTATTGTAAGTACAAAACTCAATGGATCCAAACTTGCCCTAAAATGTCCTTGATGATGTCATTCATGTTCCAGGATATAAAAGCAATTATTGTAATTATATATCACTGGCTCATGAGGGTAGAACAAAGACTAAATGTGTTATGTGGAGATAAAGAAGATTAAACAGAGACAAATCTAACTTTTGAAAATGAAAACTATGGTACGTGAGACTCAAAAGTACAATGCACAGGATGGACAATAGATTAGATGCTGCAGAAGAAAAGTTTAGTGAAATTGATGGATTGCCATGGAAAGTATACAAAAGGAAACACAGAAAAATGACTGAAAATGACTGGAATATCTTTGAGGTATAACAATTTCAAAGGGCCCAAATGTGTATCATCAGAACAGTGAAGGGGAAAAGTTGGGAAGTATTTGGTGGGGGTCACTAGAACAACTACAGAAATATGACCAAAATATTCCAAACTGGTTAAACTGTAAAGGCACACATCCATGAACCTTAATGAACTGAAGCACAAATGAAAGAGAGAAAGAAAGGTAGGAAGGAAGGAAGGAAGGAAGGAAGGAAGGAAGAAGAAAACAGCACCAACACGTTTCACAAGGAGATTGCTCAGAGGAAAGACCATCTCAAGAGCAGTCAGAGAGGAGACGTGCCCTGTGGTGAGGAACAGGCCATGGTGAGGGGGGATTTCTCATGGAAACAATGCAGCCAAGAGAGAGAGAATCTTAAAGTGACGACAGGGAAAAAAGACCCCTGAATTCTTTACTCAGGTAGAGTGTCTTTCAAAATTAAAGGCAAAATGAAAGTGTTTCGGGCACACAAAACACACAGAATTGACCACACACAGACCCCCGCTGCAGGACACAGTGAGACACCCTCAGACAAAAGCAAAATGATACCCAATAGAAATGGTATCCACACAAGGAAATGAAAAGCATCCGATATGGTAACTACACGGATACATTTCAAAATAGAAGATAGAATATAGAAAGTTTTGAAAAAAGATGGATCATGGGCACAGACATCTAATTCCATGTGTATAAATAAAGAGAATGTAGTGAACCGCAGTGTAAAGCAGTTAGACATGCAGACAGAACACTCAGTCCCACACAGCAGAACACGTCCTGGTCTCCAGGGCACGTGACCACCCCCCAGAACAGACCGTTTTCTGGGACACAAAACAGGGTCAATGGATTGAAAAGCGGTGGGAGAGGTATAAGGAGCATAAATGGTCATGGAAAAATATAATAAAAAAGTTACACATGAAAAAACTAAGTAAACAATAGAAAGTACACATTATATTTTCTCCAAAGGGAAATAAAATTAGAAATCAATAAAACAGTTTTTTTAAATTGATGAAAAAGATGGAAATGTAAAAGCTCACACCCAAATGGTCAATGGCTCAATGGAGAAATCAAAGGAAAACTGGAAAATGTGTGGACAGTGAATGACGATGAACACGTGGCAGGTCAGCCCAACGGAACGCTTCCAAAGCCGTGCCCAGAGGAGAGTGTTTATCTCTGTGTGTGTGTGTGTGTGTGTGTGCGCGTGCGCGTGATCTCTTAATATCACGTATATTACATATGAATGTGTACATGCAAAACTGTATACCTGCATTCTGTGTTCACGTGTATCTATAGGAATATAATTCCCTGTAAGGAGTGTGTTGCATATTTATATTTATACCATCAAATTCATTATTTATCCTGATTTATATTCAGTGTGGGTCACAGTAGGTTTTCAGTTGTGAATACACAAAAACAGAGCTTATTCTTCTATTATTATTTATTTATGATTTCATTATTTTCTATACAAACAACTATAAACCTAATTTGGCCCATCCTGTATTATACTAATTATTACATGTAAATATATTTATATGTACTTAATGTATATTAATAAATAGAGTTAAAATAGATTTCTGTTTTTAAATCCTAATGTTTATATGATCTCAAATCAATAACATTTCCATTTCAGACATGGTAAAAAGAAGAGTAAACTGAACCAAAGCAGGAAAAATGAATAATAAAGATTAGACTAAATATTAAGGAAAGAAGAAATAAAGAATATCAACAAAAGTAAGAGTTAGTTCTTTTAAAACATCAACAATGTTGACAAACTTTTAGCTAGACTGATTATATTTTATTTACTTATTTATTAAAGATTTTTATGTATTTATTTTTAGAGACAGGAGAAGGGAGGGGGAAAAGAGGGAGAGAAGCATCCATACGAGAAACACTGATCGGTTGCCTCTCATACACGCCCTGACCGGGAACTGAACCCACAACCCAGGCGTGTGCCCTGACCGGGAATCCAACCAGTGACCTTTTGCTTTGCAGGATGATGTTCAATCAACTGAG
Source organism: Micronycteris hirsuta (assembly GCA_004026765.1). Lineage (NCBI taxonomy): Eukaryota > Metazoa > Chordata > Mammalia > Chiroptera > Phyllostomidae > Micronycteris > Micronycteris hirsuta. Next base: position 6,369 of record PVJI01023876.1, read on the forward strand.
CCACACAAGTCAGGGCTAGACTGATTGTTTTAAAAGGATAAATTACTAAAAACATGAAATAGAGAGGAGCCATCACTACTGACATTGCAAAAATGAAACAAGACTTTAAGGATATAAGGGAAGACCATGAGCAAATGCATGCCACAAAAAGTAGATGAAATGAACGTGTTTCTAGAAAAATAGAAACTGCTGAAACTGACTCAATGAAAACTAAAAAAACCTGATGAAATCTGCAACAACACAGAGAATAAACAATCACAAACTACCCACAAAGAAAGGCCCAGACACAGATAGCTTCACTTGTGAATATCACTGTTAAGACCCACAAGTTTCATAAGGGTCAACAGCAGGCCACCAGACTCAGGCCAGCAAGAACAAGGAGCCATAACTAGGGCAACGGCCCCTCCCCCTTGACACTTCTGCCCCGAGAAGATAGGGCGTACCCACCTCCCCTTGGAGGAGGAGTGGAATTCCTGCTGTGTGCTAATTATGGACTGTTTAGCTTTGAAATTTTTTAACCGTTACATACCCCTACCCTTCCCGTGCGCGCTAACTCTAGCCAATAGCTTTTTGCTTCTGTTCAAATGCTTGTTTGCTCTTCCCACGCGCGCCAATTCCCCTATAAAAACCCCCAGCCTGTAAGCGCCCGGCGCGACTCCATCTGCAGTCCTCTGGGCACGGTGTCTCCTGACACTTCTGGGAGTCCACCCGTGTGGCTCCATCTGCAGCCCTCTGGACACCGTGTCTCCTGACACGTCTGGGAGTTCGCCCCTGCGCAGGTAAAACTTGGCCAATAAATTCCACCTTTTTAGCCTTGAAGTCTCTGTTATTTGAGTTACTCGCGTCTAGCATACAACATCACCACACATTTAAAGAACAATTATTAACAATTATTCATAAACTCTTCCAACGAATCTGGGGCACACGCTTCAACCATCAACAGTGTCTTTGCCGTGACGGGGTCTACCCGCCTCCTAGGAGGCCCGCAGGCTGGGGGGCACCACAAACTCTCAGGATCAGAAGGGCATCACTGGGGCCCAGAGAGACCCTGACCCCCCTGAGTGGCCCATGTCTGTGCAGCAGGGCCAGGCTCCATCCTTGTTCTCTGGCATCGCCACAGGGAGCGAGTCTCTGACAGGAGACAGAGCAGCCTCCACAGCGCCCCCGTCTGGTAGAAGGGAGGCAAGGACCACCTATTTCCAGTGAAGGGACTCAGAGGCCCCTGACTTGTTCATGGAGACCCCAGGGCCCCACCTGATCTGCTTCTCCTCCAACCGAAGATCTCGGTTCTCCTGACTCAGCTCAGCTCATGTGGACGTGGTGACTCTGGGACCCTGTTAAACCTCTTCCTGTGCCCAAGGGATCATGTGAGGTGGCCCTACCCTCTCTGCCCAGTGGCATCTGTCTGAGCCCTGAGCCATCAGCCCTCACCTGCCCCCAGACGTCCATGCGGATCTGGGCGGACAGGTCAGCAGACACACACTGACGCCAACATGTGCGGGGCAGGCTGCAGCTTCTGCAGAACCAGGCGCCCCTCCTACAACTTGGAGTCGCACTCGGGGCCGCGTCTAGTCAGACAACAAGGGTGATGTGACACGTGTCACAGATCTGCACCCACATGGAGTAGTTCTGCTGTGGCTCTGCTGGGACAGCGTGAGATGTGGCTGATGGAGGACGAGGACCACACCCCTGGGACTAAGGCCTAGTGGACAGGACAGGGGCTGAGTGCATGTGGCTCAGTGACCTCTGCAAAGGGCAGTGCCTGTGGGGCCCCTGCGCCCCCGTGTGCATGTGGTGTTGCCGGGAAATGTAGTCAATTCAAACGTCCCAAATCACAGTGATTTTATGTTTTCTTAACTTTTATCATTTTTCTATCTTCAGTGTCTTTGCTCTGTCATAAAACTAAAATAAGGATATTAATGAAGGATGAGTACACACTCATATGTGTTTAATATGTGTAAAGCACCCAATGCTTCGTAATTATCCAACCCTTTAATCTCACCCCTCCATTAGATAAACATTCTCATCATCACCCCACTTTACAGAGGCACAAACTGAGGCACGAACGGATGAGCGTTTTGTCTGAGGTCCAAACTAGAAAGTGGACAACCTGGTAGCAAACCGAGGTTCTGGGCCCAGAGTCCCTGGTCTTCACCACAGAAATAAGGAAATTGTTCTACCATGTGTCCTCACTACTGTCATTCTTACCCACACGACATTAAATACAGTTACAATTTTAACTATAAATCTGAGCTACAAACACATTCTAATAATCTGTGTAATGAATGGCAATGCCCCTTTTGAATTTTTGAAAAAATATTGCAGCAACTATCCCTCTCATTAGGAAGATCATGTCCATAAACCTCACACAAGACATAACGTGATGTTTTTTGCAGAGACTCACAAGAAAGGGAGACCATAAGGAATATTTTATGGAAGGTAGAGTACATTCTATTCTCCACACTGGGATATATTTGCCTAACTCAGAAGCACATTTCACAATTTGAAGGAGAAATCTCCCAGGATGGCACTCACAGGTGACCTCCCAGGTTGTCAGGAGACCCACAACACCCACAGATGACATGGGGTTATTCTGATGTCAGGTTATTCTGATGTCAGCTGAGGGGTGCATATGAAACACTCCCATGTTCACCATCCATTAAGTTCTCAGAAGTAGCCATCTGATGCACTAGCTGCACATGTAGGATGATATCCATCCTGTGGACACCAGGGGGCACTGTGGGTCCATGTTTGGGGAACTGTATAGGTTAAGAGTCCTTGGCTGTGCTCAAGTGCAAAGGGCATGACTGAGGCTGCTGTGAAGACACTTCTATTGGGTAAAATCCATTCTTAGCAATGAAACCCACACCTGCACCTTCTTCTGACATCTGGCAATTACTAGCAGGAGGCTGTTAGGCTCAGGGTTGAGACAAAAGCTGAGACAGACAAGTTGAGGAGCAGAGAACAGATTTGCATTGATGCTCCTCCCTCTTGAGCTGCAAGAAGAGAGGATAAGACAGGGGCTTGGAGAGGCCAGTGCCAGCTGTGCAGCCTCAGGGCAGAGCTCCTGGAAGCACCTCGCACCATGGACTGGGCTCCCTTCTACCTCCTGCCTCTGGTTTTCTCCACAGGTCAGTGCCCCTGGGGACTCAGGGATCCAGTTCCAAGGGGCATCTGTCCAGTCTGGCTGCATTTGGCATCATCCCTGTGTTTTGTGTTTGCAGGTCTCTGTGCTGTGCCTGTGCTGACCCAGCCCCCGTCTGCTTCTGCCTCCCCGGGAGACTCGGTCAAGCTCACCTGTACCCTCAGCAGTGAGCACAGCAGCTACACTATTGCATGGCACCAGCAGCAGCCAGGGAAGGCCCCTCGGTATTTGATGTATGTTAACAGTGACGGAAGCCACAACAAGGGAGACGGGATCCCCGACCGCTTCTCAGGCTCCAGCTCTGGGGCCGACCGCTACCTGGCCATCTCCAACCTCCAGTCTGAGGACGAGGCTGACTATTACTGTCAGACATGGGATGGCAGTAGTGATACTCACAGTGACACAGGTCAATGGGTAAGTGAGACAAAAACCCTTCCCCATCTGTGTCACACTCCCCTTCACACAAACAGGACAGCAAACAAACCCATGAGCACATCGGGCCCAGGTCCCCAGACCTCAGATCCTCAGGCTGCCCCTCCTCAGCCTCAGGCAGCTTAGCAGAGGGTGGGACAGCTGTGGATTCTGTCTCACAGGACAGGGCTGACCTGGTGTTTCCAGGGCCGTCATGTGAGTTGGAGACAGAGGGCATGTGTGACACACAGGACACACAGGACACACAGACCAGGACACACATCCCATGGTAATGGACCCTGATTATCCTTGTAATGGTGACTGGGCCCCTCATTGGTCACCTGTCCTGGGTTTGTCCCCAGAACTACCCTGCTCAGCTAGGATCAGGAGGCCCCAGGATGTCCTGGCATCCTGTGCTCTGAACAGAACAAACCCGCTGAGGATCCACCTGCATTTCCCCACTCTGGGCTGACCCTCCTCACTCCCCTCTGCATCCTGGCAGCTCGAAATGGTCCCCGCAAGGGGAAGTGTGGCTGGTGGAGAAGACCCATCCTCCAAAGTCACGTAAACTCACGTCCCTCTCAGAGGGTGGCTCAGGGTTAGGATGACCTTGCAGGGCCTCCCAGCTGAATCCTCAATTGTCAACATATTGCAGTTTCCCTCTTGCCTGTCACGTTTACTCTGGAAAGATCACCCTTGACCCTCCTGCATGTGGTTCTCCATCCCCTGTTGCCTCCAAGAAACTGACTAACAGTGTCCCTGAATCTGATCACCACACGGTGTGAGGAAACCGCCTAATGCCAAAGAGAACCACACAAAGACGCCAGAGACCACTTGCCAAGCTCATACACACCATCAGAAGTCACACTTGTCACTCAGTCGGAGAGGACAAGTTCCAATCAGGACACCAGAGGGACCTGTCAGAGAGCTGGGCCTCGAGGTGGGAAACTAGCACCCGACTCCTCACTGCTGTGGTCCCACCTATGAATGTGTGAGTGCAGCTGACGAAGGATCGACCTGTTTGCATTGATGCTAATGAATCTGCAGTGACCTAGAATAGCAGACAGAATATACAGAGAAACACGAGTATTGTTCTCCAACAAGGAAATGTTCACCGAGTCTGGTGTCAATATTTCTGACTGGAAGCAATAAAATATGAGCTATAATAAGTAACACATTCACCAATCATCCTGGCCATGAAATTTCAGAGATGATTGAATAGTTAGGGAAGGATTTTAAGAAAACTTGTGTGCCATTTGTTCCGGTGTGCAGGAGAATGCTTGAACATGGTGATCGCAAACTAGGAGGACAAATCCCCACCTACTCAATACACAGATGCAGAAACTACAGCGTCTGAGACGCAATGACCCTCAACGTGACTGCAGCAGGTTCATCTCCGCAGAGGAAAGACAGTGGACAGATGACGTGGAGGAGAAACTACAGAGAGGACGTGAGAACACAGACACAAACCTCATTGAAAACACACACAGAGCGTCAGTGCTGGAGGGCACTGAGGGAGCCTCCTGTGCACGGGATTGCAGTCTTTGAAGCAGAGAAGTTTGGTGGCAGGTATAAAAAGTATTTGTGGAAATACTGGCCAAAAATGTTCTGATTTTAGTGAAAACTGAGACCCTACAGATCCAAGGACCTCAACAAAACCTAAGCACAAAAACATACAGGAAACATCAACACACATCAGCATCAAATTCCCAAATCCAGTGTTGACGAGAAAATCACAAAAGTCTCAGAGACACAGGCCCGTCCATGGAGAGGACACAGCAGAGGGATCAGGGCAGATGTCTCCCCGGAAACAACGCAGACGAGAGGAGAGGGGGGCAAAGTCTCTAGAAAACTAAAAGCAACAACCAAACTAAAATGAAAACCTCTCCACTTTCAAGTCTTCACCCAGTGAAAATATCTTACAAAAAGGAGACAAAGTAAAACTCTCTCAGACGTACAGACACTTAGAGAACCAACCCTGCAGACTCTGCACCAGAAAGAGCAGAGGACACGCCTGAGACACAGAGAGACGGGAATCCACACAGAGAAATTAACGGCATCAGGTATCGTTGCTACGTGGATAAATATGAAAAGTTTTGTCACATTAAATTCCATAAAGGACATCACTGTTTAGTGCAAAAACATGTAACAATGTATGTCGTGGTTTATAATATATGATAAAGTAAAGCTATGACAATGTTACCTCGAAGGTTTGAGAGGAAGAAGAACGTGTTATGATAAACTGACGTGTCTCACTCATACCTAGTTCAGGTCCAATGTCACATTTTCTCACAAGTTCGAACTTCAGCAGCAGGAGTGATGTGTTGTCAGAATTCTCTGACTCAGGAGAGAAGGTCCCATGTGACTTCCTGTGCAAACTGGATGGGAAACAGCAGCCCCTGTGTGGGGACAGTCCTGGTGGATCACCTGCTCGCTCACTTGGATGACACAGGACAGGGGTCACAGTGCAGTGGCTCCTCCCTCCCCTGGGTCCCTCTTCAGCTGCTCTGACTCCTGGGCCAGGTGTGGGTGCTCAGTGTGACGTCAGTCCTGCCCCTCATCCCTTAATGTGACAGATTTATGTCACATTGGGCCGACCTGTTTGGTACCATAACCACCTTGGCTTCTTACTGTCCTTCCTGCTCAGACAGACCAGACCCTCCCCCCAGGACACTGACCCTGCTGTCCCCACACTCACTTCCTCCTGCTGCTTCCTCTTCCCACCCTGACGGCAGCTCCAGGGTCACCTGCAGAGAGACCCCTCCAGCCTCTCCCCACACAGGACCTGCCTGTCCCTTCTTGTCTGATCTCAACTAGTTATCTGAATACTACAGCAGCTGCACAGTTATTCCCTGTAATTATTTTCCTTGATTGCTTAATTGATTGAGTGAG
>PVJI01023876.1:12916-22939 GCA_004026765.1 Micronycteris hirsuta
TAATTATTTCCCTCACTAGTCAGGGAATTATTTCATGCAAGCACACACGACAATAAGAGACGAGGGCAGACAGGTGCCTCTGTTCCTCCTGCAACCACAAGTCGGGGGTCCGATGGGTGTTCCACAGACACTCAGCAGCCCTATGAGGTCCCACGTCCTTCTCACTTTCAGTTCCGCCAGCCCCGCTGTGCAGGCTCTGCTCTCCTGCTTGTTGCAGACGGACCTCAGCATGGCCGCTGCAGCTCAGCTGTCACACACAGGGTCGAGGGGACAGGAGCTGCACAAATCTGGTCTGTTCCATTCCTTCACAAGAGCTCATGTTCTTACAGAAAATATCCAGCTGAGTAATACATCCATGGGTCAGCACAGAGTCACAAGTTCAATACCGGCCAAGAGGAACCCGGGAACAGCAATCGTCTGGCTGTTGAATGAGGGTAGGAGACAACACGCAGCCATCGTCGCCATCAGGCCCCAGAGAACGGCCGAGGGGGCTACAGGAGATGAAGCCGAGGTGAAGGATGAACCACAGAGAAGATTCACCAGGTTATCAGCTAAACCTGCTCTTCCAAAGCCAGAGCCTAAAAGGCCCCTGTAAAGAAGGCAGAGAAGGTCCCCAAGGGAAAAGGGGGAGGCTGATGCTGGCAAGGATGGGAACAGCCCTGCAGAAACGGAGCCGCCAAAGCAGACCAGGCACAGAAAGCTAAAGGTGCCGGAAACGCCAGGGAAGTGTGTGCACGTTTGGTAACTGTGGTTTTCTGTGACTGTGCAGTTCGAAATGCTATTTTTATCCACTTTTATAAAAATGCAGACTTTTGTTTTACTTTTTTTTAAGCTTGTTGTTAACACACAGAACACGTCATTGTTTTGGGGGGAAGGACATAGAGGACTAATAGAATGCCTCCAAAGTTGGACTGACATGGGAAAAAAACACCTTTTTCTTCTAGTGTTGAGAGGCTTCCTCTTGGTTCCCGGGAGGAGGGGTCCCGTAGTGTTGGCACACAATAGCCCCCTCAGCATGGACACCGTGTGGCAGGGAAAACTAAACTTCATTTTTATGCCCTTTGTCCCTCTCCACTTTAAGCATAGACTCGACCCCCTAAAGCCCAGACACCTGTTGGCACCTGACCCAAAACACATTGGTCACAAGTATGTTGGGCAGTCTGGGCTTTCCAGTGTCACCACGGAGATGGCATCCCTCAAGGGAGCAGCCGTCCCCCTTTAGATTGTGGGTCTACAGGTTGCTAATTCTGCCATTTTCATTCCAGTGCCTGAAAGTCGGGTCGGCCTGTGGAAAGCTGTGACTCAGCAGGCTGATGTGAGACGTCAGCCGCCGCTCTAAACTCGCCTGTTCAGAGCAGCAGACGAGGGCGCCACCAGGTTTCATAGCGGCCTCTGCGTGGACGGGTCCACGGAGGACGGGAGTGAGAGAGTGCTGTGTGCAGTGAATGGCTGTTGCCGCGTCCTGCTGAAACCCCGGGGTTGTTCGCGAAAAGTACCGTTAATAAAGATGCATACAGTTTGGCTTGGAAAAAGAAGACAACATACAGGTAGATGGTGGCAGTGACTGTGCTGTGTCACCTGAACCAGCGTGTCCACTGTGTGCCCCCATGTGCACACTGGCATCTGTGAGGCAGGACTGGTCCCGTTCACACGTCTTACCCAGGACGGAGTGTCTGGCAGACAGAGTGGGGCTGCATCACTGTTTGCTGGGTGAGTGTCTCCTGCCTCAGTCTTTGGGGCCATTGCCACCAGCGCCCTATTTTCTACCTGCACTAGTGGTGGCATCAGTAAAAGGCAATTTCCAAGTCCTGGGTCCCCTGTGCAAGCCCCAGAATCAAATTGCCATCCCAGGGACACGTCAGAGATGCTTCAGGTGGGCCCCGCCCGCTCCTCCTCCCAAGGAACCTGTTCGTACTTTTATGGGTGATCTGAGCTGCTTGTGCCTGGTCGTGAGGCCGGCGGTGGTTATGTAGAGAACAGCAATCCCCCCTCCCTGGGACCCGCAGTCCACGGATCAGGGAGTTACCACCTGCGCAGTAGGTTCAGACTCTGCACCTGGACAGATCACACATCTGCTCCCCCTGCAGCCAGTGTGGGGAGGCCACCAGGGGGCAGCAGAGACCACCTGGCAAAGCCTCCTGGAGACTGGGAGGGCCTGGGCATGAGGAATTCTACCATGCTGAGGGATTATTATAATTTATGTCATGTGTCCATTTACTAATTAAAATATTTAACTGTAGTAAATCAAGAGGAATATTAACCATCACATACCACCTTTAAAAAGAGTACCAGCTTTTCTACAGTATTAACTTTGACATGGATGATGTAGCATTCTGACTGAGTCTCTCAGGTTGGGTTCTTGTAGAATTGGCCTGTTTTTCCATCTCACGTGTGTGTAAGTTATTCCTGTCCAGCCCACCCCACTCGTGCTCACACTCTGTAACTGTCACACCTTCTCTAGCACTGGGGCTACCCTGGCACTAGCGCCCACTGGGGACACTGGGCACAGATTCTATGACCTGTCCCAGGAGAAGGACCGAGAGCAGAAACTGACAGCATCCCAGGGGCTCCAAGTGCTCCATGTGCCCTGAGCAAGGTGGGAATGTCACTCAGGCTCTGATGCTCACGCGCTGTCACTGGAGTGGGACCCTGCTCAGACCTCGGGCTCATATCATCAGCGCTACAGTTAACGCTCTATAGTGGGTTCCTGACATGCAGGCAGACGTCACCTCTGAGCCCGACTGTGGGCAGGCCAGTCCAGGAGTGAGGCCCTGAGACAGTCTCGGGTGGAGATGTCAGACCCACTCTGTGGGACCAGGGGATGAACTGGATCCCCTGGGAATGAGGTGGGGTCTGCAAGGACCGCCCCTCCCTGCCCTGAGTCTCTCAGGCTGGGCCCCCATCAGGAAGCACACAGCTCCTCAGGCAGCAGCCCTGAGCCCTGGCTGATTTGCATACCCAGCAACTGTCCCTCCAGCAAGGGGATAAGAGAGGCCTGGGAGGAAAGCTGCCCAGCCTGGGCCTCAGGGAGCAGAAGCAGGGCACCTCCACCATGGCCTGGACCCCTCTCTTCCTCGGCCTCCTCGCTCACTGCACAGGTGCTGTCCCCAGGCTCCCCCTTCCCCCAGCCCCAGGGATCTGGATAAGCCTGACCCTGACCCTGACCACAACAGGGCACTGCCTGGGGTCCCAATGCCCCAGGCTCTGCTGCAGGATAAGGGGAAGGTGGTCCTATAAACTCCACTGTGCTCACTGTCTCTGAGTAAACCTGAGGGGCTGCACCTGCCAGGAGAAGGGGATAGAAGGGTCCTCATTTCTTCACAGACTGTACGGGTCAGCTGGATCTGTGGGACACTTGGGCTGAGACAGATGACCAGAGAATCCCTATAGTTCCCTCAGGACAGGCAGGCACGGTCTCCTGGGAAGGGGACCTTCATGCTTAAGCCACCTTTCCTTTCCTCTCTTGCAGGCTCTGTGGCCTCCTATGAGGTGACACAGTCGTCCTCAGTGTCGGTGCAGCCAGGACAGACGGCCAGGATCACCTGCGGGGGAAACAGCATTGGAAGCAAAAGTGTTTCCTGGCACCAGCAGAAGCCCGGCCAGGCCCCTGTAACGGTCATCTATGGTGATAGCTACCGGCCCTCAGGGATCCCTGACCGATTCTCAGGGGCCAACTCGGGGAACACGGCCACCCTGACCATCAGCGGGGCCCAGGCCCAGGACGAGGCCGACTACTACTGTGCAGCGTGGGATGGTAGTGGTGATACTCACGGTGACACAGGCAGACGGGGAAGTGAGACAAAAACCTCAGTCTGAGTCACCCTCCCCTCAGATCCCCTGAGGACTGCAGACAAAGCCATTAGCAGCTGTGACCCAGGTCCCATTTCTCGGGTCTCCTGGTGGCCCCTCCTCCCAGCCTCAGGCAGCTGCGCAGAGGGTGGGACAGGAGGGCATCAGGGCTGCAGGACCAGGCTTCTCGCTGTGTCTGTGCCAGGATTAATTCCAAAAAGAGGGCCTGTCAGAACCACAGACTGCTGGAGACCTGAGTACGGAAGTAATGGTCCTTGAACTTCTGCATTCTGGGGACTGGGCCAATCCTTTGGAATGCTCTGGATTCATCACCAGAGCTGCCAGCTCAGCTGAGCTGCACAGGCCCCAGTTTCCATGGCTGCCTAGCACTCTGAATGGGGCCAACCAGTGTATGCATACCTAGCACCCCTGCTGGAGCCCCGGTGACCACGGCTGTGCCCTCACTGCTGCACCGACACTGACACCTCACTTGCCCCCATGTGGCAAAAAATTGTCTCCCTCAATGTCATTCCTTTCCCCGAGTGTGACTGAGGCCCGGTAACAGCCTGATGCCAAGATCCAGGTCATGCTGCAGATCAGAAGGACCTGGCAGCCCTCAGCAGAGTCCACCTCTGTCACCGCTTTGCAGTTCCCAGGTCTTGCCTCTGAGCTTCCTTCCAGAGATCCCCTGACGCCTCCCTGAGTGAGGGTCTCCGTGTCAGAGGGAGTCTCCAGGATCCCAGAGAGGAAATAACAGCCCAGGGGGAGTGTGTGGGAGAGGAGAGGACCCACAGAGAGGACACTCTGGGCGTCTGCAAACGTTCCCGCGAGACTGGTGAGCGCACGTAGGAGGTAACCAGCTGAGGTTGAGGAGGGAGACACCCAAGGACACAAGAGGGGACGGTCACAGGTCATCACACCAGCCCACCAGTGCCTGTGCCCAGTCGGGGGGAAGCTCCCAGTTCAGGCATCAGGTGGATGAGTCAGAAGAGCTGTGCCCCCGGGAGGGAGAATTAGTCCCCAACCGAGGTCTGTGCTGGTGGCATCTCAGAAGGTGTCATGAGAGCAGGTGGACACAGGACAGACCTGGGACCAGGTGAGTCCCTGAATCCCAAATAGGAATCCCTGACACAGTGGGACGCACACGTGTTCCAGACCCAACAGGGACCAGTCATGTTGCTGACACCCTGTCAGACTTTCCTGCGAGGAATCAGGAAAACAGGACTGTTGTGGGTGTAAAACCATTTTATCCAAAAGGGCCCTGAAATGGCCCAGATGACACAGTTTGTGGACTAGGACACAGACAATGTGACTGTAACCTATTTCCTCCGTTCATAGGGGAGGACGAATGATTTGACACGACAAGGAAGACACGGAGGCCAAACACCCAAACTGGAAACCTGGGAGTCAGAGCTGTGACATCGGGATTGAAAATGCCGGGATGAGGTGACAGCCGATGAGAAGCTCCCAAAGAAACCCCTCAGCGCCTGCTGTCAAAGCAACAGGGTCTGTTCACAATGAAGCAGAAAGTAGTGAAGGCCAAGGTCAGAAAGGGGTCCCACCTTCTCTCCAAACACCCCCACACGTCTGTTTGTAAAACACTTTTCTCCACGACATCACGGGGTCTCACCCCTGAATGAACCTCAATCTGAGAGCACAGGACAGTTCAGCACCAAGACCCAGTGACCTAGGAAGGATTTGGGGACACGGCAGGAGGAAGTGAGAGTTTCCATGGTGACTGAGACCAGGGCACACAGGTCCCCTGGGATGGACTAAGATGCAGATCCACCTGCAGCAGGTCAGGGTGGGCCCTGGAACCTGCCTGTCTGACTGTCCCCTCCTAGGATCACACTGAAAAGAGCTTCACTCCTGTCCACCTGCCACTCACAGCTCAGTGACAGTCACAACAGCAAAGCACCGTCTGTAAATCACAGGGGACTTGCTCTTTCAGGTCCTCACCTGCCACCCAGACCTCCGTGCTGCCCTCAGTGGACAGGTCAGAGGAAATGGCCTCAAGTCAATGCAGAGCTGTTGGGAGCCATGATGCATCTGATCCATGAATGCTGATTTGTGGAGGACCAACTCCCACCCATTTCTCGGCACGGTTGGATATGGGCAGGACGCCGCTGCAGGGCGGCAGGTGACCAGGGGCAGTTCTCCCCAAGTCTAGCTTATGGCTTGCATGATGTAGACGTGGCAATGCTCATTTGACTTCTAAAAACAAAGGCTTCTAACTGCTAGCCTATTCCCCACACATGAAAGGGCTGCATAGCAGGAGGCGACCATGGGCAGTCCACCCGCAAGTCTCACTCTGTGCCGGCTTGCTTTAGCACTCATGAGAGTCATTCTTTTTTTTTTTTTTTTTTAAGATTTTATTTTATTTTTTTAGAGAGAGGGGAAGGGAGGGAGACAGAGAGGGAGAGAAACAGCAATGTATGGATGCCTCTCACATGGCCCTCACAGGGACCTGGCCCGCAACCCAGGCATGTGCCCTGACTGGGAATCAAACCAGGACTGCTTGGTTCCCAGCCCGCACTCAATCCACTGAGCTACACCAGCCAGGGCCTGAGAGTCATTCTAATGGCTTGTAAAATGTTGGAAGCTGGATCATCCTGGCAATCCCCATACATGAAAGGGTTAAGGAGCGATTAGCCATTTGGCAAGCCAAGCCGCCTCAATGCAAAAAGCAAAGCAGTCTGTTAATTGATGAGAGAGGCCTGGGAGAAGTCATTACTAAAAATATTTTAAACCATTCTCCCTGAAATTCCAAAATTTATCGTTCTTCTTTAGACCAGAGATATAGGAAAAGATTTTAATAGCTAAGAAGTTTAGTGAATAGCCATAAACGTTAGTTAGAATTTATACTTCAGAAAGTTGTAGATAAGGACCATCTGTTGCTTAGGATTCCAAGGACACTGGCAAATGTTTATACTTCAAAGAACAGCTAATTGGGTTAGAAATACCTTGAATTAGATGACATCTCTCTCTCAAACTTCCTAAGCACAAAGACTTACCTCTACATATATTTCTAATTACTAATTTAGAGTTATCTAGGACCTAAGAAAAAATATATATGTCTAGCCAATTATTAGTGCTTAAAATAGTTAGTACTGATATTATTTCTAGCTGTTTGATGATGATTCTTTATCAGAATACCCCTTTGTTTAACATGAGTAGAATCTGTAGCCTTTTTAATCACTCAGCTTGTCGTTTCTTGGTGAATTATGACTTGCAGCTCCTCTTTACTGATCATGAAAGATGTGTGTCTGTTTGTTATCACTACTGTTGTAAAAAATGCCTTGTCTTTAAAATAGAGATAGTTCCTTTGTTTAGAGAGTCGGTCAGTTTTAGGCCGAGAGACTGGCAAGTAAGCTGGTCTCTCAGGTTCAATAAACTGGCCTAAGGCACCAAAAGAAAAAAGAGTGTCGGACTCGTTCATTCCGCCTAACTGTCGCCCACCTTCGGAGCTGCCCCCTAAGAGGTTGCAGAGGCGGGACCCCTGCACAGTGCAGCTCAGGCTGGAGTTTCTGCAGAACCAGGTCCCCCTCCCAGGATGGGGAGTCACGCGCAGGGCCGGCTCTAGTGGGAAAAGTGGGGTGACAGGACACACACCACAGATCTCAGCACTCGGAAGCCGTGCGTGGCGGTCATGCTGGGCTGTCCGCTGTGGTCTCTGCTGAGGACCAGGGTCGTGTCCCTGAGACCAGAGACCTAGGGAGCGTGTCACAGCCTGCTGATGCGCCTCCTGGGACCTGTGCAAAGGGCAGGGCGTACGTGGGCCTGTGCGCCTCTGTGTGCACACGTGTGTGCACTTTCGTGTAGCCAAGAAACCTTGCAATGACGAATGTCCCAGACTCTCCGTTTCTAGGGTTTGCTCCGTACACCATTCTGTTGTCCTTGCTTCACATTAAGTGTAAGGATTAAGGATATTAGTCAGAACAGGAGGAGTAGCTTTCATCCGTGCTGAAAACACGTCAGCACATTCATAGCACTTTAAACGTATTAAGTTGTTCAGTATCAAACACGCGATGAACAAGCCATCTCATCGTCTCCTCTCGGCACAGACGGGGAAGCTGCGGTCGGCGGCAGCCTTGTCTGAGGTCCGCACCGGAAAGGGGCGGCCCGGCAGCAAACCAGGAGTACAGCCCAGAGTCCCGGTCCTCGCCGCCACCCTGTGGCCTCTCGTTGGGCTCTAGGGTGGCTTTTCCTTCAAATGCCAGAGAGTTCCTCTCCTTTTTCTAAAGCAAGTGACTGATAGGGGACTTTAGAGTGCAGCCCTGTCCCATAGGAGCCACACAGATAATTTTTTCAGGGTCCACATTTAAAAGATGAGATGAAACCGTTGGAATTAGTTTTCATACTATATTTTGTTTAATTCAATGAGATGCTGGGGTGTGGGGAGTGGTGGGAGAAATGGAGACAACTGTACTTGAACAACTATAAAAAAGAGAAAAAAGATTGGATTAAGTAATATGTCGTTGTGGGTCTATTTCTAAATTCTCAATTCTGTTCCATTGTTCCACATGTCTATTCTTTGCTAATTCCACCCTGTCTTGATTACTATTAAGATTATAGGAAATAAATATGTTTACTTATGCCTGGCTGGTGTAGCTCAGTAGATTGAGCGTGGGCTGTGTACCAAGGGGTCACCCGTACGATTCCCAGTCAGGGCACATGCCTGGGTTGCAGGCCAGGTCCCCAGTTGGGGCCATGTGAGAGGCAACCACACATTGATGTTTCTCTCCCTCTCTTTCTCTTTCCCTTCCCCGCCTCTTTGAAAATAAATAAATAAATATAAAATAAATAAATAAATACGGTTACTTAAATTTATTCTTTATTTTGTGCACTCTAGTTCCTCTGTCTTTCCATGTGAGTTTAAAAATCTTTATGTTTATATCCACGAAAAATATGCAAGGATTTTTATTTGCATTTTGTTAAATATTTAGGCCAGTTTGTAGAGAATTAACATTCTTACTATGTTGAGTCTTCTAATCCATAAACACAGTTTGCTTCTCTATCCATTTAGATCTTTTATTAATTTCATGCACAGATAATAGTTTTCAGCATAAAATTCTTTACCAGTTTATTGATTTATGCCTAACAATTTCATTTGTTTGGTACTACATCAAATTAAAAAGCTTCTTCATGGCCAAAAAATGATCATCAAAATGAAAAGGGAACTGACCGTAGGGGAAAACATATTTGCCAATGAGACATCGGACAAGGGTTTGCTCTCCAAGATATATAAGTAACTCATACAACTCAACACCAGGCAAGAGAACAATCCAACTGAAAAATGGACAAAAGACCTGAATAGACACTTCTCCAAGGAGGACATACAGAGGGCCTAAGACATACGAAAAGATGCTCAACATCACTAGCCATCAGAGAGATGCAAATTCAAACCACAGTGAGATACCACTTCACACCCGTCAAAATGGCCCTCATGAACAAACCAACAAACAAGAAGTGCTGGCGAGGCTGTGGAGAGAAAGGGAACCCTCATGCACTGTTGGTGGGAATGTGCACTGGTGCGGCCACTCTGAAAAATAGTATGGAATTTCCTCAAAAAAACTAAAAATGGAACTGCCTTTTGACCCAGCAAGTCACTGCTGAAACTGTACCCTAAGAACCCTGAAATACCAATTCAAAAGAATTTATGCACGCCAGTGTTCACAGCAGTGCTATTTACAATAGTCAAGTGCTGGAAACAGCCCCGGGTGCCCATCAGTAAGCAAGTGGATCAAAAAGTTGTGGCACATTTACACAGTGGGATACTGAGCAGCAGGAAGAAAGAAGGAGCTCCTACCTTTGAGACATCACGGATGGAACCGGAGAATATCATGCTAAGTGAAGTAGGTCAGTCAGTGAAATAAAAATACCATATGATCTCACCGATAAGAGGAACCTAAGGAACAAAAATAACTAATGAGAACATAGAAGCACAGGCACGGAAACATGGAACACACTGACAGTGACCAGAGGGGCAGGGGAGGGGATCATGGTGGAAAGAAGGGGCAGGGACTAGTCAAAGAACAAGTGTGAATGACCCACGGGCATGGACCACAGTGTGGGGATGGACTGTGGGAGTGGCATCTGGGCTGGGTGGAGGAGGGCAAAGGGGGAACAATTAGGACAACTGTAATAGAATAACAATAAAGACTTTAAAATGAAAAAAGAAAACATTTCAATGTGAATTAAATACAAAACTATTGATATACTTTACATTATTTG
>PVJI01023877.1:0-22735 GCA_004026765.1 Micronycteris hirsuta
TGTGAGGTAAGCAAGCAAAATACAACCAGAGAAACAAAATAGAACCAGAGACATTGAAGTTTAGAACATTCTGGCAGTAACCAGAGGGGAGGGGGAAGGGGATAATGGGGACAAGGGTATTCAGGAACTGCTATAAAGGACACATGGACAAAACCAAGGGGGAGGGTGGAAGCAAGGGAGGGAGGTGGGTTTGCCTGGGTCGGGGTGGGGGAGGGTAAATCCTGACAACTGTAATTGAACAACAATAAAATAATTTTAAAAATAATAAAAATGACATACCCACCCAAATGTCTATAATAAAAAAGGTGAACACCTTTCTGCACAACCGTGAGGGAGCCATACGGCGTCCATTGCTCTCGGTTCCCACGTGAGTTAAAGGGCAATGTCTACAGTGTCCGGAGCCCTTGATGCCCTGCACATGAAGAAGGAAGATATCCTCGAATTTGTTGCAGCAAGAACCTGCTTAGGTGGCACCAACCTTGACTTCCAAATGAAGAGGACACGTACAAAAGGAAAAGTGATGGCATCTGTATCATCTGAGGAGAAGAGTGAGAGGCAGTTTGTTCTGCTGGCGGCCCGTGCCATTGTTGCCACTGAAAGCCCCACTGATGTCAGTGTCTGTGTCCAGGAACACTGGCCAGCGAGCTGTGCTGACGTTTGCTGCTGCCCCTGGAGCCACTCCCTTTGCCAGCCGCTTCACTCCTGGAACCTACACTAACCAGATGCAGGCAGCCTTCATGGAGCCAAGACTTCCAGGGTTTACTGACCACAGGGCTGAGCACCAGCCTCTCAGGCATCTTATGTTAGCCTGCCTGCCACTGCTGTGTCGCACAGACACTCGGCACCATGTGGACATGGCTACCCCTTGCAAGAACGAGGGGGCTCCTTCCACAGGTCCAATGTAGATGTTGGCCCTGGAGGTTTCTGCGCATGTGTGACACCATCTCCCATGAACACCCGGGGAGGTCATGCCTCATCTCTATTTCTACAGAGATCACGGAGAGATTGAAAAGAGGAGGCTTGTCAGGGTGAGTGGACATGGCTCCTGCTCCCAAGTGCACTGCTGCATGATCCGAGGTCTCAGCCTGGCCTGAAGGCTCAGGTGCCCTCTCTGTGTGTCCAGCAGTTCACCACTGAAGACGAGTACTCAGCTGCCACTGCTCAGGCCGCTCCTGCGTAGGAACAACCACTAAGTGGTCTTAAGCTGTTCTTTCACAAACTCAAACAGAATGGAAATAAAGTTGATGGAAAATAAACAGTTTCTTAGAAATAAAATGATTAACAACACCATGTATTGGTGAGTATATGATGCAACTGGAATTCTCATATACTGTGGGTGGGAGTGTAAATTGGAATGACCAACTTAGAAACCTGCTTGAAATTGTCTACTAAAGTTCAGCATACCCTATAACCCTGTAATTCCCAACAGAAACACATGCACCAAAGGCAGGTACAAGAATGTTCATAGGGCTTCTGGCCAAGATGGAGGCATAGGTAGATACGCAACCAAAAGGAGGACAACAAATATAAAAACAAAAAAACTAGAACTGCCAGAAAAGCAAACTATGGAAGCCCGACAACCAAGAAGTTTAAGAAGAAACATTCATCCAGACCTGTAGGACAGGCAGAGAGGACTCGCAGCAAGGTGGCAGCTGGTGGACCGAGATGGGGGTGGGCGGTCCCACATTTTCGTGCGGATAAACTGGGAGGAGCAACTGAGGAGTGAGACTGCACAACCTAGGGTTCCAGCGTGGAGATGTAAAGCCTCAAAACTCCTGAAAAAACCTGTGGGGGTTGAGGTGGCAGGAGAAACTCCCAGCCTCACAGGAGAGCTACTGGAGAGACCCACAGGGTCGTAGAACGTACACAAACCCACCCACCCAGGAATCCGCACCAGAAGGACCCAAAATTGCTTGTGGGCAGCGGGGAAAGTGACTGAAAGCCAGTGGAGAGCTAAGCAAGGGGCATTGTTCCCTCAGCCTCTTCCCCCACATACAGCACCACAACGAAGCCATGTGAGTTGCCCCACCCTGGTGAACACCTAAGGTTCCACCCCTTAGAACATAACAGCTACATCTAGACAAAAAAAATTATGGCCCAAATGAAAGAACAGATCAAAGCTCCAAAAATAGAACTAAGTGATCAAGAAATAGCCAACCTATCAGATGCACACTTCAAAACACTGGTAATCAGGTTGCTCACAGAAATGGTTAAGTATGGTCACAAAATAGGAAAAAGTAAAGGCTATGAAAAATGAGATAAAGGAAAATGTACAGGGAACCAACAGTGACAGGAAGGAAACTGGGACTCAATGATTCGGACCAGAAGAAAAGAAAAACATTCAACTAGAACAGAATGAGGAGAGGCTTAAGACCCTCTAGGACAACTTTAAACGTTCCAACATCCAAATCATTGGGGTGCCAGAAAGAGAAGAAGAAAAAGAAATTGAAAACTTATTTGAACAAATAATGAAGGAGAACGTCCCCCAAATGGCAAAGGAAATAGACATCCAGGAGGTCCAGGAAGCTCAGAGAGTCCCAAAGAAATTGGACCCAAGGAAGCAGACACCAAGGCACATCATAATTACATTACCCAATATTAAAAATCTTAAAAGCAGCAAGAGAAAAGGAGGCAGATACCTACAAAGAAGTTCCCATGAGACTATCAGCTGATTTCTCAGAAGAAACTTTGAAGGCAAGAAGAGGCTGGAAAGAAGTATTCAAAATTATGAAAAGCAAGGACCTACAACCTAGGTTACTCTATCCAGCAAAGCTATCATTTAGAGTGGAAGGGCAGATAAAGTGCTTCCCAGGTAAGGCCAAGTTAAAGGAGTTCATCATCACCAAGCCCTTTTTGTATGAAATGTGAAAGGGACTTATTTAAGGAAAAGAAGATCAAAACTATGAACACTAAAAGGGCAACAAATTCACAATGATCAACAACTGAATCTTAAAAAAAAAAAAACAGAACAGGAACAGAATCATAGACATGGAGATCATTGGAGGGTTTTCAGCAGGGAGGGGGAGAGGGGCAAATGAGGGGAAGGGTACAGGGAATAAGAAGCATAATTGGTAAGTAAAAAATAGGGAGATGTCAAGAATAGTATAAGAAATGTGAAGCCAAAGAACTTGGACCCATGGACATGAACTAAGAGGGAGTTGCTGGAGAGAAAAGGGGTACCAGGCAGAGGGAGTAAAGGGGGGTTGGGATTTGGAACAACTGTAATAACATAATTGATAAAACAGACTTTAAAAAAAAAGTATGTATGCATGACATCCACACCAGGGGGTGCTATTGCACAAAACCAAGTTCCAAATAAAAGCCTGTTGACGTGCAGGTGGACTGATAATGGTGATAAACATCCACAACGTGCTTCAATGTTGTTTTCATTTACAGAAAGGACACCTAAGGAAAGCTGTTTCTCGGGACAGTACAGGGTCACTACCCAGCTCAGAGATTCAGTCCTCTCAAAGCAATGTTGTATGGATTCCATACCCAGTAGGACTTGTAACACTTTAAATGGTTTTTGAATGTTGAACTTAAACTGTTCTCTCCCTCTCTCTCTCTCTCTCTCTCTCTCTCTCTCTCTCTCTCTCAAATCAAGCTCCCTCTATATTGATCAGGACGGATTCCTGCATATGAACTCGACACCCATCCCCATGCTCTTTTCACACGCACTCAGCTGCAGTGAGATTGGAGCTACTCTGTGTGCCAAGACCTGCCCTGACCGATCACAAGTTTCCCAGTGACTTCCTAATGTCAGGTTGAATGAACACGTTACAGTCCTTGTCTTGCTGGACTTCTCTGTGGTATAGGATACTGCTCATTTCTCTTCGTTTCTGAAAGCTGCATACCTTTGGGTTTTATGTTTACTCTTCTCACTCCATCCTCCTTGTTTCTCTCTGAGTTCCTTCTCTCAGCAGAGGTTTTCCTGGACCTGCCCCTTCAACGTCAGGGCTATGACTTGTTCCTCAGCCTCCCACTTTCCCATTCTACATGCGCCCCCTTGCTGGGGTGACCGCATCCTCTCCTACTGCTTGATCAGTGCTCGTGACTCCCAGACGTATATCAACAGATTCAACTTCTCCCCAGAGCTTCTGCCTGTGTTTCCAGCTTCCTGCTGAACATCTCCCCCCTGAATTTCCCTTCCTGAACATCCCATGGGTACTCAAACTCAAAATGTCCAAATACAAACTCATCAAGTTCCCCCCAAACTTGTTATTTCTCCCGTGTTCTCTAGTTCCATTGCTGGCCCCACCATGCACCCAGACTCCCCAGCCGGAAACTAGGAAGTCATCCTTGACTCACCCATCTCCAGCCTCCTCGATGTCTGTTGTCTCCCGTTTGTCTCCCGTTTCTCCACGGCTCTAGTTCAGGTTCTGTCATCTGCTGTTGTAAGATCATGCTTCCAGCTTTGCAACATCCCCCCCATACACGCCATGCTCATGTTTTAACTTCTCCACAGCCTCCAAAGTGAGTCACAACATAAATCCCACAGGTTCCTTTCACCATCCATCCCACCCGTAGTCCCAAACCTTTAAATGGCTTTCCATTGCCTACAGGACAAGATGCAGTCTTACTAGCATGTCCCCTCTCCAACGAAAGCCCTTCTTAGTCCGCCCCTGCTGTGGTTCCTGCCTCTGCGGACAAGGCCTTGTATGTTACCTCCTAGCAGCATCGCCTGCTTACCATCCCCCAGACAGTGTGCTCTATCTCTCTCTATTTTCTCACACAGACACCTCTGCCTGGAAAGCCCCTTCTTCCCCTCCTCCCTCTTCTCTCCTGACTCAACCCAGGTGTCCCTTCTACCAGGAAATCTGCCCTGATCCCAGTACGCCTCATCAGATACTCCACCCCTCTTCCGGTAACCATTTCCCTTCCCCCGTGTGTTATCAGCACTGGTTCCTACGGGCTTTCCAGTGGCCCCTGAGCATCGTGACCTGCTCTGACGCATGTCTTCACCTTCAGGGCCTTGCACAGAGTCTGGTCTATGGCAGATGTTCAAGAAATGTGTCTTAGTGAAGGAATGGAGAATGACTCCCCGGCTGGAATGGTTAGGTGGCTGGTGGGAATCGTCAGCCAAGGAATGAATCTTACAGGAGGAGCAGGTTTGGGCAGAAGCGAGTCTGGAGAGGGAAGTGCATGTGAGGACAATGGCCTGGCCTTTAGACTCCCGGTGAGGTGCACACGCAAGGCCAAGATCCAATAGGCAATAATTGCATGACTAGGTCTGGAGCTCCAGAGAGAAGCCTGGGCTGGGCCATTGGCTGTTAGAAGCATTCATTGTGTCAGCTAAGACAAGGCTGACTTCAGAGGGAAGTTCTCAGAAGGAAGTCTCGGGCTGACTGGGGGCCCGGCTCGACCTCCGCTAGGAAGTGGAACGTGCTGATCTGGCCCAGGTTCTGTGTGACTGAAGAGTGGAGGACAGACAGACTCCTCTGGGCTGAGATGTGCCAGAGAGAGGCCGCCAAGGCTGCCCATGACTCCCGGTTCTGAGTGAACTGCTCTCCCTGGATTTGTGTGTCAGATGAATCACGTTCACGTCACCATCAACCCAGGCAGGGTGAGAGCTGCGTCCACATACCACAGGCACAAGGCCAGTTAGGAGCAAGCTCCAACCTGTGCACAGGACACAGGTGCCCTCAGCTCCGTGACCACCCAGGGTCCGGCAGGGCCAGTTGTGCATACAGGGCCTGGCTGGTGCCCCAGGAGCTGGCTGACCATGGCTCTGTAGGAATCCACCGCCCAAACCCGACCAGGAACCAAAGGCGATGCTGGCGGACATGCCCCAGAATTTCATCCAACAGCAATGTGACAGCGAATTCCGAGGTTCCAACAACTGTTTCATTAAGGATTCTCAGTTCACTTTGGGGCTGCTTGGACATAATGTTGATGGACAGAGGAAAAGTAGGCGACCAGCGGAAGGAAGTTGAAGGGCCCAAGCTCCCTTCACAGCAACCCCCCTGCTGACCGGATGCACAGAGGTTTGCTCCCTGTTGCTGTTACCCATCAGCCCACTGGGGCCTCGTTCAGCTGCCAGCCACCCAGAGCCTGCAGGGGAGCAGCCACTGTGTCCTCACCCCCTGTGCCATGGGTGCGCCTTCTCTAGGGTTTTGGAACAGAAGGAGAAAGAAAAAGACAGTGATTTAAGCGGCTACTTTTTTCTGCCTCAAGTTCTGAAGAAGCAAAGAAAGTCTGCAGGAGGGGAGAAGAACGAAGCAGAAATGCAGAGACGAGCGGAGACGAGAGAAGAGAGTTTTGATGGCTCTTCAGTCCCCGGTTCTGGTGCCGCTGCCTGCCTCTCAACTCTCAGGCGCCATGAGCCACCCCCTTGGATCCTGTGGCACATTTCTCCGAGTTTTGACTCAGCTAACGCCACTCCAGTGCCCCGGGAGTCTAATCAATGCTGGGGTGCGCCACGATGAGCTCTGCGCCCGCAGCTCATTTGCGTAACCTCTTGGGGCGTAATTCCCTCTATCAACTGAGGATAAGGATGCTTCCCAGGATCACGGGAACTAACTTAAATAATTTAGTGCAAGGGAAAGTGCTATCAACAGTACCACCCACATGTTGGCCTCTTAACTGAGGCCTTTCCCGTTTTCTCCTTCCTTAAGAGACCAAAGGCACCCCCTAAAGTTCTGGAGAGATTATTCTGGAGTCATTCACATACTGGTGATGGGTGGTTGAAACCCAGAATTGAATGAAAAATCTATTCTTTTGCCCCCCGGAAAGAGGACTAGAACATTCGGTGTCTTCTAAAGCTGAAGACTCAGCATCCTTCTCTGGACGAGAGACAGGGTCTTGGATTTGCAGATGTAGACATTTTGTCTAATGAACATTCTTCGTTGCCTACTGGGTATCCATCCCATCATTCTGTCTTCCTAGAAGTCCCTAGCCACCTCTTCCCCATGTACCGTGTGTTTGGAGGAGGGAGCTGACCTCAGTCCTGGTCCCAGGGTGGGCCCTTGTGTGTGTGTGGGCGGGGGTGAGGGGGGGTGTCGGGTTGGGGAGTGAAGCCAGGGAGCACATTCCATTCCTCTGGGCTCGGCTGGGGCTTTGAGGGGGGTTACGTGGCCTCAGCAGTGCCAGTTAAGGTGACTCCAAATTCTGACTCGGGAGTGTTGCCTTGGAATGCTCTGTCTCCCTGGGTGTAAACATGGAAGTGTGTATCCCTACGGGCATGAGGGAAACTAGCCTCAGGATGAAGCTGTCCACGAGAAGGCAAAAGATCACTGGAAAGGAATGTTCCCTGACGTGAGGGCAGCACGGAGCAACCCCAGAGTCCACTGTCCTCTGCCTCCCCCCTACGGGAGCCGGCACAGCCCCTGCTCAGTCTGTAACGAGCCAAACAGAGACCTGACTGGTGTCACCACACACACGCCCCCTGGGCCCACGGTTTCAGAAATAGAGCCGTTTGTTTGAACAGCACCAGGGTTTAATCAGAAGCAGCACTGGTATTTCAGACGGAAGACCATTTATTCAAACTTTCTCCAAACACTGGAGTTCTCAACCGCTGTGCGGTCCGTGGGGTTTTTTCATGTGTGTGTGTGTTCATTTTTGGGTGTTTTTAATCCCAAGGCAAGTCCCCCAGTTATCTGGCTTCAGCTGTCACCCAGCCATGGCCTGAGCCTCCGAGGCGCCAAGGTGCTCGGTGCACCCAGACCCAGGCTTCCCGCCCCCCCCCCACCCCGAATCTCGGGTTTGATCAATGGCCCCATCATCAGCAAAGCCACTCAAACTGACAAGTCAGACAAATCCCCCGACGTCCCCACTTTCTCACACCTGCTTCCCTTTTACTCACCAAGTCACAATTTTACCTCCTAAAGTTTCTCTGCTCTGCCCCCTTTTCTCTACTTTTATTTGTTTCATTACCCTGTTGGAGGCGCTCTTCCTTCCTGTCCTAGTGACTAATCTATTGAATCATTCTTACTGCTTCTCCTGATAATTTTTTTTAATAGAAAATTGAGGTCTTGCTGGATACCCAGCATATTAGATAAAGGGAAGGTTGAAACTGTTCCACTTATCATTACATAGTCTTTGCAAAAGTGATTTTTATTACAGGGTAATAACGTGCCCTATGGGCTAAATTCATCTGAACATTGCCGTACTATTGACCGTGTAGAGTGCTCCATCCGGGCCGTGAGAACCCTTGACAATCCAATTACTTTCCCTTGGAGTCCACTCTCCTGGTGTTTCATTCCTTTGCTGGAGCCGCGCTCCTGGCTCCCCACCACCCAGAGGGAGCACGGTCCCCAGGAGCTTCTTGGACCTCCCTGCCTTTCAAGCCTTATTTCTCGCTACTCTCAATTTTGCATTTTGCACCCTAGACGTGGAAACTACTTGTGATTCCCCTGCACGCACTCCGTGTCGCTTCAGGCTCCAAGTTTTTTCCTCATGCATCCCCTCTCCCAGGGCCGCTTCCCCCACCCTTCTAGAGAGAGGGAGAGAGACATTGATTTGTTCCACTTATTTATGAATTTATTGTTGCTTCTTGTATGTGCTCTGACTAGGGATCGAGCCCTAAGCCTTGGCGTATTGGGAGGATGCTCTAACCAACTGAGCTACCCAGCCAGGGCTTCCCCCACCCTTCTTTGCCTGGAAAACTTCTACTTCTGTACTGAGGCTTAACCCAGAGGTCATCTCTCCCAGAAAGCCCTCCACTCCCACTTCTAACATGGTACTGTCTACATAATAATGCTACTACCTCTGATTATATGTTTTCCCCATCGCTGACTATAAGTTGGACTTTTTAAGGTCAAGGATAGTAACTTATTCACCTTTGAGTCTTCAGCTCCCAGCATAAAGTATATATTTAATAAAATGTTTTAAACCAAATTGAGCATAGCAGCTTAAAATAACAAACAATAATGATATCACTCATTTTCTGAGGGTCAGGAATCCAGGAGTGAATTAACTGGGCAGTTCTGGCTCACGGTCTCCTAGGAGATTATGATCGGGCTGTCAGCTGAGGCTTCGGTCTTGCAGACTTAATTGGGCTGAAGGATCTGCTTCCAAGCTCATTCAGGCAGTTGTCGGCACCCCTCAGTGCCTTGCCTGTGGGCCTCTCCCTAGGGCTGCTTAACAGGGCAGCTTGCTTTTCCCAAAGCAAATGATCAAGGAAGAAGGCACTCAAGTCTTTTATAACCTAGGAACCTTATAACTTAATTTTGGAAGTGGCATGCCATCCCTTTTGCCATGTTCTATTGGTCTCATAGACCATTCCTGGCACAATGTGGGGAGGGACTACTCAAGGGTGTGGCTGGAGGAGGCAGGGACCTTTGAGGGTGGTAGTGGAGGAAATGTGCCACAGCAGGACATTTCAAGGTGTCCCTGGGGACCTGGGGGAATGACCCGGCACCTCCCGGAGGTCTGACACGCAAGTCCTGAACGGCTCATGTGCTTGATGTCTCCCAATTAATCGTGCTTTCCTCTCACCTGAGGCTACGTGGGAGGAATCTTCAGGGGCCAGCTAGAGGGCTTACATGTGCCCCCGGACGCTGCGGGCAGAGGGGACGGTGTCTGACGCCTGCCTGCGAAGGGCAGAGGCAGGGGCCGTGGAGAGGCCCCTGCTGACGTTCAGAGCGTGAGCTGCCTGTGCGGAAAGTCGGGAAGGACGGAAACCAAAACATTAACTGTGACTCTCTCTGCAGAAGGGAGTGGAATTGGGGGTCAAAAGGAGTGGAAAGGATCTCCCTGATATTTTAATCCAAATATTTCTATATTGCCTAAAATAAGCATGTTCATATGTTACCAAAAAAAGGAAAATAAAGGAATAAAAAAGTGCATGCAATGAACACATAAGAACAAATGGTTTGCTCTAGGGCACAGGTGGCAAACACAAGGCCCACAGGCCGAATCCGGCCCTCCACCTTGTTTTATCTAGCCAGGCACCTCGTTTCTACCCTGCAGCAGCGCCGAGCTCCTTGCCCCTAGTGAAGGAGTGGTTATGAGGCAGGAGACAGCACAGGGGGAGCCCTGAGGCTGCACCGCTGCCACTGGCCAGCATCTAGCACCCTGGCTGCCAGGAAACGCCTTTATCACTTAGGTAGAATGAACAGGAAACCGAGGCAGGAAGGAGGAGGGAGACTTGTCTCACACGCTAACTCAGCAGTCCTGAGCCTGGTCTGACAATATTGCCAGGTATTCCAACATCACAAGAAACACTATGTTAGCAAGAAAGCAGGGAAGTCCTTGAAATTCTGTGTAGCGTTTCCACTGTCTGGGAAAGGAAGCCTTGAACCTGCTTTCATCCCACGGCCTGGAATGCAGGAGAGGTCCACGTTGCCCAGAGAAGACGCCCCTGAACAACTTCGGTTAATTGTCTACCTCTGGTCACTATCTGTTTTACGAGGGAGTCCCTAGTGCTTGCAGAATGAGCCCATAAATAACTATGGAAAGTACCTCAATTTTAATTAACTGCCTCCTGTCATGTATTTGTTTTACAACAAGATGAACAAATGGAGTCCGGAGCAAGATAAGGATTCGGGCTAACAGACCCCACACATACCTACGTTTGGGGGGAAACTGGCACCACGTTTACCCATTAATCAATATGTAACTTATTTCTCCTATCCCACCAACTATGTAAGTCCTCAGAACAAAGGACTCTCTCTCGCTCTTGATGCTCTTGGCTCTCGGGCCCCTGGGCCTCTGGCCACCCAGCCTCAGGCTGCCGGGGGTCGCCACCCTGGTCTTCAGCTGCGCTTACTTTTGCCGCCCTGCTCTGCCCTGAAACTCTACCTTTCACCCCCGACTCTACCCAGTCCTGTTCTCTTCCACGGGAATGGGTCACTAATAAACTGATTACATGCTAATAGATTTGCTGATCTGTAAATCTTTACATGCATCAGCAAGAAGAACCAGGTCTCTCCCTTCAACAGTTACATTTATGCAGTCCTAAAATTACATTTGGCCCTTTGAGGGCAACCACAAGACTGATGTGGCCCCTGGTGAAAATGAGTTTGGCACCCCTGCTCTAGGGGGTAGTACTAGGAAAACATTATTTTCATAGATTTTATATTTTTGTTATGTTTGAATTTTTTATAAGTATGGTTTATTTTTGAAAGAGAAAACTATCCAAAGAGCAATGAATGAATGATGAATGAATGAAAGCTACCAAAAGAACAAGGTTTATATCCCTCTTCTCTTCCATTTAAACACAGAACGGGCTGGTTGGGTAGGGCTGCAGCCTGCAGGATCGTCCCTCTGCTGAGGGCGGTGCCGGCCGGCACTCTTCTCCGGCTGCCCGTGCCCAGGAGGGGGCTCCAGCCAGGACTCATGCTTAGGGCCTCAATTGGTGGGACACTAGCACCTTGAGAGTCCTGTCTGTCCCTGGCTAGGTGCCCACCCCCTGCTCACACCTCACTGTCCCCTCAGATCTCCCCGTCTGAGCCCAGCTTCCAGGCCCCGACCTGCCCACCTCCTTGTACTCAAGCTACCTATGCTTTCTCCCTCATCCCCGGTCCACTGATCTTCTGCGGTTGGTTCACTTTCCAGTGGGGAACCTCAGGCACACTGGGACAAGGGAGTTACCCAAGGTCAAGCCAGGGGTTGGAGGCAAGGCCAGGTTTTCTAGTAGCTCAGCTGTTTCCATGAGTGGTTCAGGCAAGGGAGCTTTCTCTTCCCTCCCCCTCCCCCACCCAGCAATGCACCTATTGGCATGTCAGCAAGTAAATGAGAGGCAGGGTTGTTTCGTTTGCTTTGGGTCTTGGTTTGTTTGCTTTTTAACAGCACTGGATTCCTAGGAAAAAGGAGGTGAGCCCTCCTTCCTTACCCTGGCCCTTTGTCAATCTCAGCTTCATCAGATGAGAAAAGGGAGGCTCTACCCACGCGGCCCACATTAGGTGGGGCGACCACGAAACCATTCCTGGTGCAGTAAATCTGGTGAAGGAGCCCTGCAGCGACAGTTTGGCAACCGCCCAAGGTCAGAGCTTGGGCCGGCCACAGTTCCAGGGCAGCCAGCTGCCAGCCCAGCCTCTCCACTGGCCCACACCCCTTCCTCTTGGCTCCTGCCCACACACTTCCATCCCCCACGATCGACTTACAGAGATGAGGTGGCTCCAGAGTCAACACGTCCTTGACACATGGCTAATCTTCTTAATGAAACAGGGAAACTGCAAAGTTCAAGTGGGTGTTTACAATGAGATTTTGATCACACACTCAGTGATCAAAAAGCAGTAGAGTCATCAAAGAAAGACTGTAAAGTTCATCTTGACCTTCAGGAGAGAAAGCTGTTGGGGGTCCAGCAGTTTTTCCCTAGGCAAGCAGCTCCCTGGTGGGTGTTCAGTGTTGGGATCGGGCTGCGAGTTTTCCTCGGAGAGTTGCAGAGTCCGTAAGAGCCAGCTGGTGCTGCGGAGCGAGAGGTACCCGCGGAAGGGGCTTCGGTCTCCGAGCCTCTGCTGGTTCAGCGCTAACTTATGTGCTCAGATTTGGCTGTGCGGTGTGTTGGGGGGCGGGGGCGGGGGCCAGCGTTGCCTGTGACCTTCCTCTACTCTTTGTCTCCAGGGCCCTCCTCTCACCCATCTGTCCCCACCCTGTTCTGAGTTGGCACAGACAGGAGCAACAAAGGACTTTGTGTCTTCCAAAAAGGATGTCGAACCGGAACCCAGGCATCGTGTGTGTTTAGGACCTGGCTTTGCTGGCTGCTGCTCTGGGTTCCTAACCTTTCTGTGGGCAATACACTCACTCGTTTGGCCAAAACAGTGAAGCCTATGGACACCTCCCAGAATGATGTTTCGAATGCCTGAAGTCAGCACAAAAGACCATAGAGGGAACCAGTCACATTGAAATACAATTATCAAAATATTAACACGTTTGTGATATGGAAAATAAATGCTATTTTAATAAGGCATTAATAACAAGATCTAGCAGTAGGTCGAATAATAGCTGTGATTTTGAAGAACAATGAATGTACATGAAATTTCAAGGTCTTTGCGACAACTGTAATGTGGTAGGAAAGTATCTGTGGCTCTTGTCGAGACGAAGTCGCAGGTTTTCTCATACACGATGGTTTGTGGCCTATGTGCTTAACAGAAGGAAAATCTAAATGGTCATCAGAGATTAGTGAAAACAGGCGTAGTTTTTTCTTTACTAGGTTTACAGACTCTCTCGGTTCTGTCTGTGGTCTTTGACCGTGACCCCGAGCCCAGGCTTCTGCCCGGCAGTGCTGGCCGGGGCCCTGCAGCCGCACTCCGCCTTCACCTCACCTCCCGCTCCCCCTCCAGCCATTTGGTTGCTCACACGGCTGTTCCCACAGCGTTGACAGTTGACGTTTTCAGGTTAAGGCTGACTTAGCAAGGGGCAGAAATTGTATTTAACTCCCCCAGTGACGCAGCTGGGAGGCAAGCCGCGTCGGACTGCAGACCCAGGCCTGTTGGTACCCACTAGGCCCGGGCGTCTCCCCGTCAGCGGTGCGTGTTTCCTCCAGGACAGCCGTGACTGTCCCTGCCCTCCCTCCGGCTCTAGAAAGGGTTTGTCGGAACAAAGAGCAGCCAGTGGGGCCTGGGATAGGGGAACTTTCCAAAGCTGCAGGGCATAGAGAGCCCCGGTGGGCTCACCTGGCCTTGCCCATCTGTTCTCCGAGGGCTCTGGCCTGGTGCACCCCAACATGAGGGGCTTCCAAAGGTCATCAGCAAAGATTTACGAATGCCTTCCCCACCACAAGCACCACTGAAATTGGAGAACAGGGTCCGACCAGACACCTCTCCCTGCTGAGGCCAGACACGCGCTTCTGTTCGTTGTCTCCGGGTCTTTGACCACCAATCAGAAGGCCCCTCAGACCAGATGCAGGGGAAATAAAGTCACTCGACCTCCTGCACAGAGCTCCGAGGCGGAACAAAAGCTTATCCACAGAAGGCAGTGTCTGCTTCTGCTTTCTTTGCAACGGATTTAAAAACCTGTCCATCAGACTGACCTCGTTCTGGACAGCTCATCTGGCCCCCCACCCCATACCCGGGTCACCCTGCTCCAGGCCTCAGAGGGAATCAAGAGGCCTCAGGTGTTTTAGTGCTGAGACCAATGTCAAGAAGCTTACCCTTGTTTTCTTCTAGGACTTTTACGGGTTCAGGTCATGTTTGTAATCCATCTGGAGTTGATTTTGGTGTATAGTGGAACATAGTGGTCCAGTTTCATTCTTCTCATGTGGCTGCCCAGTTTTCTCAGCACCTTGTATTAAAGAGACTGTTTTTTCCCCATTGTATTCTTGGCTTTTTTGTCAAAAATTAATTGACTATCTATGTGTGGGTTTATTTCTGAGCACTATATTTTGTTCCATTTGTTTATATATCTGTTTTTATGTTAATGTCATGCTCTTTTATTTTAAATTTTATCTTTATTTTTAGAGAGCGGGGAAGGGAGGGGGAGAGAGAGGGAGAGAAACATCCATGTGAAAGAGAAACACTAATTAGTTGCCTCTCGCATGCCCCCAACCAGGGACTGAACCTGCAACCCAGGCATGTGCCCTGACCAGGAACTGAACTGGTGTCCTTTTGCTTTGTGGAACAATGCTCAGCTGGCTGAGCCACACCGATGAACACAATGTCATGCTGTTTTGATTACTATAGCTTTATAATATAGTTTGAAATCACAAAGTTTGATTCACCCAACTTTGTTCTTCTTCAAGAGTGCCTTGGCTATTTGGGGGTTTTGTTGTTCCATAAAAATTTTAGGATTTTGTATTTATTTCTGTGAGAAATGTCATTGGAATTTTGATAGGGATTTGATTGAATATAAGATCCCTGGGCCAGGCATGTAGGGGAGGCAACCAGTCAATGCTTCTTTCTCACATCAATGTTTCTCTCTCTTCCTTCCTCTCTCTCTAAAAAAAGCAATGAAAAATGTCCTCAGGAAAGCGTTTATAACAAATTTGGGACGCTGAATGTGTAGTACAAACTCTTTGCTCCTCAGAGGCAGTGAAATCACCTCCTTTAAAAAATGAAGATACATGTCCTGGCTGGTGTGGCTCAGTGGATTGAGCACTGGCCTACAAACCAAATCATCACCAGTTCGATTCCCAGTCAGGACACATGCCTGGGTTGCAGGCCAGGTCCCCAGGAGGGGGTGTGTGAGAGGCAATCACACACTGATGTTTCTCTTCCTCTCTTTCTCCCTCCCTTCTCCTCTCTCTAAAAATAAATAAATAAATAAAGTCTTTAAAAAATGAAGATACAGAAAACCAGGTGAATTGTTCAACATCACATAACTTGCTAGGTGTAATGCTCCTTTTTCCAAATCTGGGGCTTTCATTGAAAAAAAAAAATTAACTATATGTGTGGGGTTTAGAAGGTGAGACAAACTGACTATCAAGTTACTACTCTGCCTTACACTCAGAAAATAAATACGTGCAAGATGGTTTATGTAGAAGAGACTCTGGTGCTACAGGAGGTGTCAGGACTATCCAAACATTACACTCCAGGTCAAACGGATGCCTGAGGCTGGCTGCAAAACAGAAGCTCAAAAAGTTAAGTGGTTTTTTTTTTTAAATGTCATACATATAATGAGCAAAAAATTTGATTTTTGATTAGGATTTGTTTCCCCTTTCATCTAGTCTTTAATTTATTCATTCCTTTAGCTCATGTTCCCTAAACATCCCTTAAGGAGCTTACTTCAGTGACGGAGACAGAAATATGAAAAGTAAAATCAGTGTAAGACACAGTGAACTGACTGAAAGCGGCACCAGAAAAGAACCATGACGGCATCCAAAAGGAATCCGAATAACTAACTTCGACAGGCACTCACTATGTTGCAGGCATCTTTTGTTTTTCTATATTTTTAAATGACTTATTTATTTTTAGAGGGGAAGGGAGGGAGAAAGACAGGGAGAGAAACCCCCTGCCTCTCGTACAACCCCCACTGGAGACCTGACCTGCAACCCAGACACGTGCCCTGACTGGGAATCGAACCAGCGACCCCTTGCTCCACAGGCCAGTGCTCAATCTACTGAGCCACACCAGCCAGGGCGCAGGTGTCTTCTAAGTGCTTTACACATATTAATTCATTTAGTGTTCACAAAACCCTACGAGATGAGCGATTTCTCTCAAAATTTGTACTAGGAAACTCAGGCACAGAATGGTTTTACAACTTGCCAAAGATCACAGAACTAATGAGTGGACCCAGGCAGTCTGGCTCCATGGCCTGCCTCTGTCACCCTCTCACCAGAGCGGTCTAGGGGACAAGCAAGCAACAAGGTAACTTCCAACCAGAGGGATCTGGAGGGCTTCGTGGAGGAGAAGGCGTTTGAGTTAAGCCTTGAAGGTGAAGAAAGAGAGCATTCCAGATTGGAAGAGCAGGTACAGAGACACAAAAATCAGTGTCGTACTGGGGGTTAGCATCAGGCAAGGCAGGGAGAGGTGGACCGTGGGGGGGGGGGCGGGGGGGCAGGGGAGCTCTCTGATAAGTTGCTCTCACATCATTCTGAAGGCACTAGCCAGTTAAAGAATTTTTCTGAGCCCGAAGGACTCTATTCTAATACCTCCTATCTGTCCCTTCAATCAATTTTTATTTAACACCTGATTAAACTCCTGTTTAAACACCTAATTCGACACCTGTTGAGTATTTATTTAAGGCCTGGTACTGGGTTGTGGTAGAGGGGAATCGTTTCTGCTGTCGAAGAACAACTTAATTGAAGATGAGAAATAACACTTGTTAAAACTGTACGAGTTAAAAGAATGTGACACAAGAAGTGTCCCAAGGTAGCGTGTGATGAACGTTTAACAGGACGTTTTATGAAATTTTGCACATCGTATTAATGATCTCTGCAGAAAGGGTTGAGGGTGTGCAAGGACGCAGTAGGGGAGCAGTCTGTGGGAGCAGCTTGCGGAGGGAAACCTTAAAGCGCATGCTGCACACACAGTGAGCCCTGGGACTGCCTGCCTGCACCCTCCCCCTCCCTGCAGCACAGCCCAGGGAGCGGGGAGTTCCTGTGACCACGGACTGGGGTAAGGCACTGCCCGTGACAGGGGCCTGGGCGCCCAGATCTAGGCTACGCCAGGTTGACTTTGTGGTCCCACAATTCAGAATGAGGAAACTCCAAGGCCACCCTCCTGGACCACATCCTATGGGTCCAGGGATCTTTGGGGAAAGCTGTCCAAGGTATGGAAATGGGCAACAGAGATGATTAGGTTTCCTTTCAGTGGGATGCTTAACCGTGGCCTATTGGAATCTCCGATTTTCTGATTCTCTAGGCTTGTGCAATTGGACTGATTTCTCATTGCCTAAGCTCTTTTCCGTCTCTGTAGGAATTGAAGCAAACCTGTAAAAATTGGTAGATGCAAAAACTTCTTGTTCATAGCGATGCAAATGAATTTTGTGTAGTAAGGATACAATTGATTCCTCTTTTGTGGAAAAGATAAACCCAAACATTACATTTGATTGTGTGTGGGTATTAACCAGGGCTGCATGTGTTAGCAAAACCACTTTCTCTCTGCTCATTGCCTCCCTGTTCCTCACATTCTCCTTTGACACAGTTTCATCTCACTGGTGCCCTCGCGACGAATGGGCACTGATAAATGCCTATTAATTCATCTCTGACACATGCTATTTTATATTTGTGTGAAAGTCATATTTTTACATTTTTGAAAAATCATACTTTAACACTGTTGATGCCTGCAGGTTTTCCAGCAACTGGATTAATCAGAAGAAAGGAAATGCCACAATCTTCATTAGTGGACCAAAAGTAGTTTCCAGAAATTCTAACCGTGGTCCTTTCTGGCAACACTTTGAGAATTCTAAACGGAACTTTAAGTGGATGCTTTATGAGAATTTAGAAAGGAAGGGGAGAAAACATTTACTATGTATGTTGTCAATTACTGTGCTAGGTGATTTGTGTGTATTATCTCAATCCTCAGAGAGTCTTTGAAGTTGGTGTTACATATTGTCCTAATCTTGCAGGTGAAGAGAGGAAATATGTGTCTAAGCATGGCAGTACCCATCTGCAGATCAAGTCATTAAGTGGAAAATTACAGCAATGATTCATGAACCCCAGCGGTTAAAAGGCCACGCCATAAACATGGGTGTGCAATCCTATAAAGACGTTAGTGAAACAATGGCCAGCAGGAGTAAAGTCATCAACAGGACAAGCTGGTGCCCGTGCTCGGGAAGGTGCCCTTAATGACACGGGTGTGGCGTGAAGCCTTCTTCAGGTATCCTGTTTGTTTAGACCTCAGTGAACAGCTGGCCTGCTGCCCAGCCACCTTCCTGAGCAAGAGAAAGGGAACTTAGGGTCCACCTCTTCAGCGCCTGCCTTCCTACATCAAGACATAAACCCCATGACTCTCCAAGGAATGGTACCCCACTGCTGGAAGGCAGCCCCAGGGCAGCTGATGCAAATCAAGTGTCCCCTCAGAAGCGGGAAGAGAGCATTCCGCCATGGCATCTGTGGTATCTACTCTCTCAAGGACAAGGTCTAAAATAATGCTAAAAATTAAAAGCTGGGCTGTATTCTCTACTACTCTTCCACTATATTTCATGAAAAAGAAAATAATAAGTTGATTGTTAAGAAAAAGAAAAGGAAATCTGGAGGGGAAAAGGTTTAAATTGTTCTGTTTGACTTGGACCGGCTCTGTAACAGCAGAGACCAGAAGGCAAAGGGAAGGTGATACCCCTCGGGGTCTGCTGCGGACCCCCACCCCAGGGGCTCCCGGGCTCTGGCCTCCCTGGTCGACGCCCTCTTTGTCTTCTACTTGACCGATATCCTTCTCCTGGACACCACCTCCTGCAACACGCAGGGACAGCTCACGGGCGACCTGCACACACAGGGATCTGCCGGTTTAGGCGATAGTCTCTTCAGGCCTTGGGTCCTCTGCGGGCGCTCCGGTCCCACTTCCGTGCTCGCTCTACCCTGCCGCCCGCGTCTCCTCCTCCTCCACGCAGCGCGTGCAGGCTTTATTCTGTGGTCTCATGAACATATTCCCCATCGTGCACACACGCTCACACTCACACACTCAGCCCAGACCCCTGTGCTTGGGCTCTGCAGCTGATGAACAAGTATCAGTTGGTAACAAAGCAGAGCCTGGGGAGGGGAGGGGGGCGGTCCTGCGTAGTTCTGCCTGATGCTGACACTCTCCGCCTCTGACCGCAGCGGCTGCACCTGGGCGGATGGGCACCCCGCCTGCTCTATTCCCTCATTGCACGCTGGCAGGGCCGCCCAAGTCCTCTGGGCTTCGCCCTCCAGCAGGACCTGGGGGCGGCTCTAGGAAAGCACCCTCCCTCCTTCCTAGGGCCCCTGCGTTCTGAATACGTGAGAGCTTTCTGCCGGCTGCAGCCAGCACCCACTGACGTCTCAAACAGGCTTGCGGGTGCCTGATGAGAAGGCCCCTCTGTAAGGCCCTCGGGCTCTCCTCAGAGAGCACCAGCGATCGGCCTGGGTGTGCCAGGGGGCGTCAGGTAGCAGCAGGGGCAGCGCCTGCCCACGGGCTGTCCCTGGAGCACTTCTCAGGCTTTTATTTTCCCTCAACCTTATCTGAGGAGCTGTGGGTCGCTCTCCGGGGTAAACGGTTTGACTTCACTCCCGTCTGGCCCCCAAGTCTCCCTATACGATTTGACTGACATCTCTCTGCAACCAGGTCCCTGTCTGCACGTTGCCCTGACTGCTGACTGGTTTGCTTCCTGTCAATGGAAAGCAAGGCAACTGGGCTGCTCTGTCTCCTCCTTTATGAATCTCCTTGTTCTTCTGAACCGTCTGACTCGCAGGGATCACGCTCCTTTCTGAAACCCTGAGTTGTTCCCGCTGACCTCCCCAGAGGCCTGTCATGAGGCTGGCAACATTTCTATTTTAGTTTTGGGCCCTGGGAGGGAATGAGATGCTGCAGCCATTCTCTCTTGCGGAGGCAGGAGAAGCGCTGGGTTAAAGGGCGGAGGTGGCGCAGAGGGGTTGCTTCAAGAGAGGACAGATGCAGGGAGAGAGGAAGGAGGCCAGGAAACAGCCCTCTGGGCGCCCGCATTCTGGGGGAGGAGAAGATAAGGCGGGAAAAGCCTTGAAAGGAGCCACACAAGGCCATCTGGTGTGAGAGCCCAGGGAGGCGCAGCCAGCCACAGACTGCGAGGTGTGGGGGGGCGGGGGGCGGTTATGAGAAGGGCTCAAGACTTCGACGATAGCCTTTCAGGGGAGAGTGGGGCCCGAAGACAGACTGGACAAATTAAGGACGCCCTGGCTGGTGTGGCTCAGGGGGTTGAGCACCAGCCTGCAAACCGAATGGTCACCAGTTCAATTCCCAGTCAGGGCACATGCCTGGGTTTCAGGCCAGGTCCCTAGTTGGGGGCATGTGAGAGGCAGTGGATGGATGTTTCCCTTGCACGTCAATGTTTCTCTCCCTCTGTTTCTCCCTCCCTTCTCCTCTGTCTACAAAATAAATTTAAATATTTAAAAATAATAATTAAAAAACAAATTAAGGAATGAGTGAGTGGCTGGCAGGCGAAGCCCCTGAGCATAATCCATTCTTCCAATATCATGTGACGATGGGAAGGAAGAGGCGGCATCAACGTGCAAAGACCAAACGGCAGAGAGGACTGGTAAAGGTGAGCTCCGTGTGTTTTCGCCGTGGAAGGACACGTTGGCACGCAGAGAGGGAGGCCCTTACAGAAAGGAAGAGATTGAAAATGCAAGCGGCAGAGGCGGTCAGGCCCCAGTGAAGGAGGAGCGCTGGCCAGTCATCTGAGGGTCGTGTCCCGGGCGCAAAGTAGGATAACGTCTGAGGAAGTTGGGTTTCAAAGCTCTCGGCTTCGCCAAAAGGTGACACTGAAACTATCCCCAAATCTGATTCTTGGCATCTTGCCCTCCGGATCCCAAAGCGATGTTGTGAGATGAGTGAGAAAAAGGGGAGGGTGAGTGTGGCTGGCGTGCCCAGTCGCCGTGGGCCCTGAGCCAACGCACTCACAGAGCTGCCTGGAAAGACGAAGTGAAGGGGGAGAACACGCACGCGCACGCGCGCACACACACACACACACACTCACTGGCCAAACCCACACAGCAGGCTTGAGTCAATTTTTCTCTGAGTCAACGCTAAGGAAGAATTAAATAGAAAACAAGAAAAGCTGCTCAGGCCCTAACGTGCTGGGTTGGCCAAAAAGTTCATTTATTTTTTCCATACAATGAAGGACACATTCTTCATTTTCACCAATAACTGTTGATTTGGGTATTTTGAGTATGTCAGCTACCTCCCACATGGTAGAACATCGATTGTTCTCTATTAATGTCTCGGTTTGATCGCTATCGACTCAACTGGTCCACCTGACCGTGGAGCATCATCCAGCGAGAATCTCCAGCATGAAACTTCTCAAACCACTTTTGACACGTTCGATCAGTCACCTTCTCTTGTGAGTGAGTGGGTCAGGGAGTGAGTCCTTGCAGAAGCCCTTTAAGAGGAGTGCCTGGAACTCCAGACGCCCTCTCTGTCTTCCTCAGCCACCATACCCACTGGTTTTCACAGCCAGAAGTTATGGGACTTCTCCAGGTACTGGGACCCTGGGCTGTGGCTCCCAGTATGGGGCTGGGACCCCTTGATCCTCACGTGGGACCTCTGCGCTGCTGAGATATCCCTCCCCATTTTTAACTGTCTCAGGTGGGTGTGGGATCAGCCTGTTCTTTGTCTCCACCCTTCCCACCAGCCTTGACGTGGTTTCTTCTGTACACCTTCAGGTGTAGGACTTCTGTTCAGCTAGACTTCCAGAAGTTCTCAGTAATGGTTGTTCTGTAGTTTAGTTGCCATTTTGATGTGGTCATGAGAGGAGGTGATACAGCGTTTAATTATGCCGCCTTCTTGACTGGAAGCCCTCTTCATCAGTTTTTAACATCAGTGTCAAGCCCTGGCTGCTTAGCTCAGTTGGTTAGAGGGTCATCCTGATACGCCAAGGTTGTGGGTTTGATCCCCAGTCAGGGCACGTACTAGAATCAACCAAAGAATGCATAAATAAGTGGAACAACAAATTGATGTTTCTCTCTCTCTCTCTTTCAAATCAATGAATCAAAAATTAAAATAAAAAATAAGAGGAGCAGTATAAAGTGTTCTCTTCCTTATAATGGACTACTTTTTATTTTAGCTTCCCTTAAGTGGAATGTGAAGTTGTATGGTAGACAAGGCTAGGCTGGTGATGTGTTCAAATGAACACAAACCAAAGAAACAAACACAGCAGACCCTCGGTCTGTATCCCTTGCCACCAATCTGGTTGTGGGGGGCCCTGAGCACCGAGGTGCAGAGTATGCCCTTTATAAAATGTAGCGACAGTTTTCTATTCTAACACAGCTTAGATAAAATGCAACAATATTGGGTTTTTTTTCCCTTCAGTCTCATGAAACTAAGGGCTTTCAATATGTTGAGGTCTGTGGCTATTAAGGAAACTTGAATCCTCCATTTTCATTTCTTTATTTCACTTTTTTGGCTCAAAGCAGTATATCAATAAATGTTTGGGGTTTTTTTTAAGATTATTTATTTATTTATTTTTAGAGAGAGGGGAAGGGAGGAAGACAGAGAGGGAGAGAAACAGCAATGTATGGTTGCTCCTCGCATGGCCTTCACTGGGGACCTGGCCTGCAACCCAGGCATATGCCCTGACTGGGAATCGAACCGGGACCCTGTGGTTCCCAGCCCACGTTCAGTCCACTGAGCTACACCAGCCAGGGCTCAATAAATGTTTTGAATGTACCATGTGTAAAAGCAATGTAAAAAGACTATTGAGATTTCGATTGTAGATTTTTTTTCTACCTTCAAGAAACTCAGAAGAAAATAATGTTTCCAGTAGAAAA
>PVJI01023878.1:0-22848 GCA_004026765.1 Micronycteris hirsuta
CATTATCTGTTCAAAAATACGTTCAATTTCTTGGTGTTCCTCTTGTCCTTCTGGCAGCCCTATGATCCGGATGTTGGGTCGTTTACAAATGTCTCTGAGGTTCCTGAGTCCCTCCTCATTTTTTTGAATTCTTGTTTCTTCCTTCTGGTCCACCCTATTGGTTTGAGTCCCAGCTTCCTTTTTTTCCCTATTGGTTCCCCATATATCTTCCCTCATTATCTTTATCGTATTCTTCATTTGTTCATTTATTTGCATCTACCTTTCTTCCAATTTTGTGAGCATCCTGATTACCAGTGTTTTAAACTGAGCATCTGATAGATTGACTATGTCCTCGTCCGTTAGTTGTAATTTGTTCTGATCTTTCATTTTGGCCATTTCATTCTTTTTATATCAGAGCACCTGTTACTTTTAATAGGTTCGGCGTCTTAGGTGTTCGCTGGTGCCCGGTAACCTGGGTCGTTTTGTTGCGATGTTTCCTCTGGCGGGGGAGCTGGGAGTGAGCAATGGCCCCTGCTCCGTTCACCACCACTCCTTATCACCCTCCATTCCCTAGTTCCCCACTGCCTTTTCCGCCAGTCTCAGCCCTGCTGGTTCCCACTGGCCTCTCTGATTACGCCACGGGTTGCAGGCTTCACTTGTTTCTCGTGGCCGCATGTTGGCCATGTGCTCCTGGAGTGAGTCCCTCTGAGCAAACTGCCTCTCACTCCGCTTCTCCGCTCGGTACTGCCCTGCTTACCGGCTTGGATATATGTCCTCTCCAACTTCCTGGGTGTCGGACTTCCCTTCAGTTCAATTCTCTCCGTTCTAGTTGTTTATTTTTTGCTATTGAGTTCGTTGTTTAAACTCTCTGGTTGTGAGCGGCAGCGCAGTGCGTCCACCTATGCCTCCATCTTGGCGGAAGTCCCCGCTATTGTTTTCTTTAATCCAGTATTCTACTGAACCATTACTTCTTCTTAAGATTGATTATAGTTTTATCCCCATTATAGATTTCTGTCAGTATTGAGTTACTCTGCAGTTTAGTTGTGGGCATTGATAAGATAAATGAAAACCTTAAATTTGCCTTCTTGTTCTGCCACTTCCCCACTTGTTGCTGTTTGGGCTGACTCAGGTTTCCTGCTATTCTAGTCAGCTGTAGGCTTGGGTGAATTTAGTGGTTACCTGAGGGGAGAGGGGGGCAAGAAGAAAGGGGCACACAACCTGGTTGCTGATGTATGCCACTCCAGAATCCACTGACTGATGTTTTATCTCTAAAAATTATAAACTTACACTTGCTTTTTAATACCTACCCTTTTCTTTGCTTGTGAAGAAATTAAGGAATTGTCCAAGAAGGCTTCTAGATTGATACTGATGAGGGAAGGTTCTCCAAGTTTTTCTAATCAGAGGTTCAAGCTCCCCTCCTGGATAGGAGTCAGAAGGTCAAATAGCTGGGGAGAGAGGCCTGCTAGAGCAGTGTTTCATAATCTGGAACTCTAAAAACGACCACAACGGCCTGGGTTCCTTGAAATAGGCAGGGCTTTTGTATTTATACCATGTTCCATTAGCTGATTATAATAACCAAGAAAAGTTTGAGAAGTGGGCTCGAAAGATCTCTCTGGTGTGCTTTTCTTGGACACCGTGATTTATAAAGAGAAAGGGGTAGAGGAGAGGGAGAAGGACTATCCTTTTTTGAGAGCCTCTTATAGCCAGGTAATGAGTTAGTGCTTTTAGGTGTTACCACATTGATCTTAACAGCAGCACAATAAAGTAAATATGACTTCTATTTTACAGATGAGCAAACTGAAATTCAGAACATGTATTTTCTTCAATTCATTTTTTATTTATTTATTTTTATTTTTTAATTACAGTTTACACCCAAAGTTATTTTGCATTAGTTTGAGGTGTAGAGAAGAGTGGTTAGACAATCATATACTTTACAAAGTGTTTCCTCTGATATTTCCAGTACCCACCTGGCACTAAACACAGTTATCACAGTATTATTGACTATATTCCCTGTGCTGTTGTTTATATCCCTGTGACTATTTCGAAACTACCAATTTTTCCTCCTTAATCCTTTCACCTCTTTCAACCAGTTCCCCAAACCCGTCCCCACTGGCAACCGATCGTCTGTTCTC
Organism: Micronycteris hirsuta; assembly: GCA_004026765.1. Taxonomy (NCBI): domain Eukaryota; kingdom Metazoa; phylum Chordata; class Mammalia; order Chiroptera; family Phyllostomidae; genus Micronycteris; species Micronycteris hirsuta. The sequence goes on from PVJI01023878.1 coordinate 2,112, forward strand.
TGTGTTTATGAGTCTGTTTCAATTTTGTTTGTTATTTTGTTCTTTACATTCCACATATAAGTGAAATCATATGATATGCAAATTTCCCAAGGTGGCACAGTGTGTGATGACCAGAATTTGAACTCTAAATTCTCTTTTTATCCAACCACCATATGCTTTCCATGTTATCCATTATGTTGACTATCTGAGCCTCAGTTTTCTCATCTGTAAAATGAAATTAATAATAGTAACTTATTGAGTTGTGAAAATTGAACAATATATGCACGTCATGTAAAACAGTGCCAGGTCTTACTGTAATAAGCTCCAATGTTAATTATCATAATTATTATTATTACTATAGTTTCTGCTGTGGGATATGCATGATGTTAGATGCAAGTGATACAAAGATGGGAACATATTTCTTGTCCTCAAGCAGTTTAGGGATAGTGGCAAGACCCATGGTTGAAACTAACACTGTTCCTTCCAGGCAGCCATTATACAAAGTGAGTGAAGTCAGAAAAACAAGTTATGCTAACATGTAGAGATGGAGTCTGGGGCAGGGCTCATGCCCATGCCCAGGCCAAGGGACAGACTTTCCACACTCTAGCTTTGCAATGAATGCAAATTCAAACTTGTGCTTCAGAAAAATGTACAGTGGCTGCATGTGTGGATCTTCAGGGCTCTAAAAATTCTTAAGCACTTAGGGTTTGCTGCATTTCTTTCTATCAAACCTATTTCTAGGACACTAATTTTCATGTCTTTTTTTCTTTTAAAAAAAGAAATTAAAATATTGAATCTGAGCACGGTGTGTGTAAATAGTGACTTTATGTTTAAGGAAAGTTCTTCCTTTCAAGGCAGTGGAGATTTTAGATCTTTTGAGTCTCCTCTTAAAAAAAAAAACAAAAAACTTTCTTATGACTCATAAGCAAATTCATCAGAACATAAGTTTGCCAGAAAAATTAAATATAAACTTGTTTAAGTTTTACTACACTTCAGTATTAGAATTAAGGTAATAGTAGAAGGAATAGTTGGACTTTTTGCCTACATTGAGGCTTTGAAAGTTTCTAAATTTCGGTGCTATCATTGACTCACGTTTGGGTTATTACGGCTTATTTACTCTGTGTTTATTCATGTGGATCCTAGGTATCAGTAGTGTCTGGCACAATGCTTGGCATGAAGTACATATTCAGGAATTATGTTTGGGATGGATGAATGCATGAATGAGAGTAGAGATGTAACAAATACTGGTAAATTAGTAATTGGAGAACATTTTTGTGATATCTTACCATGTTGAATAAATTACTTTGGGAAACATTTATATACTGGAATCCAAAAAACATGTTTGTAAAATCTATAATTATTTTGTGAGATTTTATTTCATTAGATCCTTTTCGGTATCAATTCCTTAGAAAATCATTTTATTATTTTGGCCTTCTTCAGTTGTTCAGCTTTCAGGTTTACCTTTGTCAGTCATTGGCAGATTCTATACAGTAAAGGATGCTACACTGTTATGTGTTCAAACAAGATTAATGCTTTGAAACCATATTTTTTGTACTTTATGTTCGGTGAGATGAGTTTTCATGTAAGCAGAGGAACTGGTGTTGTATCATGTAGAACCATATTTCCTCTCATTTTAACTGCATTTAAATGTATTCAGGAATAATTAGATTTTGTGAAGACATTATAAATATTTTTGTTAAGAGCAAAAATATTTTGGTACTTGGTATTTAATATTTGTAATACATTCCACTGAGAACATTTTATTTGCTTTTATTAATAAATGATATTCTTCTAGCTACAAAGTACTCTGAGGGAAGAAGGTGGATAGCTAATTAGTGTTCTTGTTTTTTTTCAATGAAGTGACCTATTTTAAATAATATAGCAATATGAATTTTTAGCTTTCCTCCTGATTCAAAGTGTTTTTCTCAGCAGTGTTGCCTTTTTTTAGATCAATTTTTCAGTTCACAGAAAAGTTGAGGGGAAGATACAGAAATTTCACACATGCCTTCTATCCCTGATGCACAGCCTCCCCCATTATTAATATCCCCCACCAAAGGGCTGCATTTATTGCAATTGATAAATATGCCTTGACACATCATTATTACCCAGAGTCCATACTTTATGTTATGGTTCACTCTTGATGCTGTACCTTCTATGGGTTTGGAGAAATTCATAATGAGGTATATTCAAGTGTTGTCTTTTTTTAAGAATAAAACTTGGTTAATTTTTCCTATGTAAATTCCAAACCTTAAGTTTGATAAAATATTGTGATTTTTCTCCTTAAATTATGTTATGATACAGATGTATTTTATGTATATAAAATCATTTATTTCTTATTAATCAATAAATACTCTCCTTTTTCCCATATTCCCCCATCTCATCTTCTATGTCTTCCTTTCTTTGTCCACTTTGCTCCTTTCCCTTATCTTCTCTAGTCCCTCTTTCTCTCTCCTTAGTTCTCTGATTTTCCTACCTTCTTCTCACCAATTATACTCAAAGAAGTAAAAACTGAGTCTGGATATAAAGACTAATAATGCTGACACAGAACTAAGGACTACATTTAAAAGTTGGCTTTTGATGAGGATTTGTATTAGAAAGCTGTGTGGATATTGTCATTTAACTTACTTTTTTCCGTGGTGTTTACATTTAGTAAATAAATGCCCAACTATGCCTTAAAAGCCTTATCCAGTAATTAAAAGAAACCTTAAGTTTGTCATAGTGAGTGATATATATGAGCAGCTCAGTGTTAATCATTTACTTTGGGATTATTATTACCTTTTTTCTAAATGAAGGTAGTTTTCTCCCCTCAGCAGACTTTAGTCTAAATAACGAAAGAGAACATGAAAATATTGGGAAGAAGGGATTCTCCTTTCTGCATGCCTCTTCCTCTCTCTCTCATTTCTGATCAGTACAGGCATACAATTTCATTTCTCTTTGTTCTTTTGAACTTTCTTCCTCCTTTCTGATTTTTGTCTTCTCTATGTTTTTCCTTTAAAAGGAAAAGATTTTTTCATATGACCCATTTATTTTATTTCTATATATCCAGCCAAGAGAAATTCACACAAATCTTCATGGCAGCATTATCATAATAGTTGAAAATGTGAAAACACCCAAATGTTTTTAAGATGATTGTATAAATAAAATATGATATATAAAGCAATTATATGTTATTCAGCTATAAGAAATAAATGATTGATAAATGTTACAACATAGATTAACCTTGAAAATATTATGCCACATGGAGGAAGCCAGACTCAAAAGACCATATAGTGAATGATTCCATTTACATGAAGTGTCCAGAATAGGCAAATCCATAGAGACTTCAAGTAGATTAATGGTTGCTAGCTGATGGAGAGAGGGAGGAATAAGCAGTGACTGCTAAGGTTTTTTTGGGGGGGATACTACGAAATATTGTGTAATTAGTAGAGGTGATTACACAATCTATCTCAATAGTTAATATACTCAAAAGACTAAATTGTACAATTTTAATGTGAATTTTATTATATAAGAATTATATCTCAATAAAACATGAATTGAAAAGCAGAAAAAAATAAAAGGAAAAGACTTCTTAGCTGGAAATCAATTCCGATAATGAAGTATATTTTGTGGTAGTAGTTTTTTATTGGTAAGAAAAAATTTTTAGCAATAAAAAGGATGAGGAAAGAGAGAGATAAAAATAATGTGGAATCCAGTCAATTATGAATGTACCAACAAGGATTAGAAGTGAAGATAAAAGAGAGGAAAATGTAGTTGTGACAATGTCATATTCTATTTCAAAATAACAGGGATTGTAATTCTGCAACAAACACATCATGTGACATCACTGGTGGCAGCAGAAGTTTCCTCATTTGTTTTCTGCAGTGGAGTGGTAACATCCACAAATTTTCCTTCTCAAAAAATTATAATTTTATGGGAATTTAATACATTATATATTGTCACTTTTGCTAAACTTTATAATTTGAAAAATTGCCTTTTTGTAGAAGTAATACATATTTACTATAAAAATGAATAGAAAGTGCAGAGAAGCAGCAAGAATAAAATTAAAAACATTTGTAACCACCACCCCAGGGATGAAGCATAGCTATATTTTGATGTATATTCTTTAGGTCTTATTCTACATATAAATTTGTATTTAAATTTTGAAAGTGGAATTATACTTAGCATATCATTTTTTGACCTCTTTTTTTCTCTGCTTCTCAACACATAATGATCTCATGTCATGCAATACCTTCTAAAATACAAGTTTCAATAACTATATCTTATTAGATATGCTATAGCTGCTTAATTCTTCATTGCTGGGAATTTAAGCATTTTAATAAACCATTATATAAATATAAATTATACTACTATGACTATTATATATTATACATGTTTATATGCTTTCATCATTATTATCTTAGGGTAAATTCTTATAAAAGAATATGGAGAACCAAAGGGTAGGCGTTTTTAAGGCTCTTGACACACAGTTGCAGGTCATCCTTTATAATAGCTGTTGTTAATTGTTTCTTATGTCTGTGGTTATGCATGGCATAGGATGAAACTGTAAGGAAGCCATCTGCATGGCCTTGTATGTGCTCAGTTGTAAGAATACTTAGATAAGCGGTAGTCCTGTGTCGAGCTCATTGCTATTATTATTATTCCTCACCCGAGGATATGTTTATTGATTTCAGAGAGAGTAGAAGGGAGGGAAGGAGAGAAAGAGAGAGAGAGAGAAGCCTCAATGTGGGAGAGAAACATTGATCAGTTGCCTCCTGTATGTGCCCAACTGGGGATTTAACCCATAACCTAGGTATGTGGCCCGACCATGAATCAAATCCGTGACTTTTCAGTGCATGGGATGACATTCTAATCAGCTGAGCCACCCAGCCAGGGCTTATTGTAATTATTTTTATGTGTGCTTTATATGGTTGGGTAAATAACCATATGGATGAATAACTACTTTTTGGAGTATATTTTATGTATACAGTGCTCAAGTCAACTTTTCAAAATATAACTTAATGGAATTTTGATGAATGATATTCTGTAAAGCAGAAGGTCTATATTTATCACTCAGCACCAAATAATTATAGATAGGTTTCTTCCCAAAGGAATAGAAAAAAGTATGCTTGTGGTTGAACACATAATATTTATGATAACACCAAAAGAAAGATGAGTGAGCAAAGGTGGGTCAGCGGATGAAGTTGAAAGTCTATGCTTAGTGCTCATGATCCTGAATTCTCCAGTTTGAAACCCATATAAAATAAATTACACTCAGCTAATCAAGAATTAATATGCTGTGATATTCATGCTGGATTTAGGATGTATTCTGTCTCTGAAAACATAATTATTTGAAATACTGTGACTGTTCTCTAATTTTTAGGAACTTTGAGTTGGATTTACAGTGGATGGAATTTTGAGACAGTTGATCATTTAGTCTGTTAATTTTCAGGTAGTATAACCTGATGAAGTAGATCTCAGAAGTGGGAGTCATTTACTTTCAGTTGTTTGCAACTAGCCTAATGTCTGTCACTTAATGTCTTTCACTTACTAGGAGGGCAGTTGTGGATAAAAGATGTTAAATCATTGAGATATTACTGGAACTCTGTTACATCTAGTCAAATTTTGTGTTACACATTATGCACTTAAAGAGCACAGTAGTTTTAAAGACATTTCAACAGTACTGTAACTAGTGTAGATTTTTCTCTAGTCTCTGAGTTCTTTTTTGACCATTTTTTTTAAGGTTTTATTTATTTATTTTTAGAGAGAGGGGAAGGGAGGGAGAAAGAGAGAGAGAGAAACAGCAATGTATGGTTGCCTCTCACATGGCCCTCACTGGGAACCTGGCCCGCAACCCAGGCATGTGCCCCGACTGGGAATCGAACCGGGACCCTCCGGTTCCCAGCCCGCGCTCAATCCACTGAGCTACACCAGCCAGGGCTTAGTCTCTGAGTTCTTAACTTGAAGTTATGGACCCATGACTTGAGGGTGAGAATGATGTGAAGAGAGAATGTCCATAGACCTAGTCTTATGTGTATGGTTATTATGCACATTCTACTACAGAGGGTCCTAAGATCAATAAAGATCAGGACATTGTTCTGTTAGGCCCAGGGAAGAGTTTGGCTTAAGTGCAAGAGTAAGGCATATATTTTGCTTATAGACTGGGCCATGAAATTGTGCCATATGCCTTTGATCTTTGCTGCTTCTTGGAAAGAATGTTCTCTGACTGCAAGTATTGCATTTTGATTGGTATTCTCATGTTTTTGAGCAGAATTATTAACCAATTATATGATAATTACTTTTGAAAACCGTGGCCTGGTTAAATGGCACTTATCCAAAAGTATCACCTCCAAAGTTGATTCCAGGGTATCTAAAAGTATCATCTCCAAAGTTTATTTCAGGATAAAAAATTTTATCTTAAGTAATATCTTTATTTTATTTATTATTTTTAATTATTATATATATATATATTATTTTTTAGAGAGAGGGGGGAGGAGGGAGACAGAGAGGGAGAGAAACAGCAATGTATGGTTGCCTCTCACATGGCCCTCACGGGGACCTGGCCTGCAACCCAGGCATGTGCCCTGACTGGGAATCGAACCGAGACCCTTTGGTTCCCAGCCTGCGCTCCATCCACTGAGCTACACCAGCCAGGGCATTTTATTATATTTTATATTATATATTATATTTCATTTTTTAATTATTGTTCTATTGCAGTTGTCCCAATTTTTCCTGTTGCTCTCCTTTGCCCTGCCCACCAACCCCAACTCCCCAAACCCCACCCTGTTTTCCATGTCCATGGGTCATTTATATTTGTTGTTTAACTAGGCCCTTACCCTTTCCTTATCCCCCTCAGCCCTCCCCTCTGGTCCCTGTCAGTCTGCTCCTTGTTTCTATGCCTCTGGTTCAATTTTGCTCATTTATTTGTTTTGTTCATTAGGTTCAACTTATAGGTGAGATCATAAAGTATTTGTCTTTCACCAACTGGCTGGTTTCACTTAGTGTAAAGCTCTCCAGTTCCATCCATGCTGTCACAAAGGGTAGGAGTTCCTTCTTTCTTTCTTCTGCATAATATTCCATTGTGTAAATGTACCACAGTTTTTTGATCCACTCATTTAGTGATGGGTGTGTAGGCTCTTTCCAGTACTTGGCTATTGTAAATAACGCAGCTATGAACATAGGGGTGCCCAGATTCTTCTGAGTTGGTGTTTCAGGATTCTTAGGGTATAATCTAAGCTGTGGGATTGCTGGGTCAAAAGGCAGTTCCATTTTTAGTTTTCTGAGGAAATTCCATACTGTTTTCCACAGTGGCTGCATTCCCACCAACAGTGCACTAGGATTCCCTTTTCTCCAAAACCTCACCAACACTTGTTGTTGTTGATTTTTTATATGATGGCCATTCTCACTGGTGTGAAGTGGTATCTCATTGTGGTTTTAATTTGAATCTCTCTGATGGCCGGTGATGCTGAGCATCCTTTCACATATCTCTGGGCCCTCTGTATGTCCTCCTTGGAGAAGTGTCTGTTCAGGTCCTTTGGCCATTTTTTAAAAATTGGATTGTTTGTCTTCCTGGCATTTAGTCCTATGAGTTCTTTATATATTTTGCAAATCAAACCCTTGTGTGAGGTATTATTGGAAAATATGTTTTTGCATACAGTTGGTTCTCTTTTCATTTTGCTGATATTTTCTTTAGCCATGCAGAAGCTTTTTAATTTGATGTAGTCCCATTTCTTTATTTTGTCCTTTATTTCCCTTTCCTTGGAGGATGTATTGGGGAAAATATTGCTGCATGGAATATCTGAAATTTTACTGCCTATGTTTTCCTCTAGGATTTTTATGGTGTTGTGGTTTATGTTTAAGTCTTTTATCCACTTTAAGGTTATTCTGGTGCATGGTGTAAATTGGTGGTCTAGTTTCATTTTTTTGCATGTACCATTTCAGATCTCCCAACACCATTTGTGAAGAGGCTATTTTCATTCCATTTTATGTTTCTGCGCCTTGTCAAATATTAATTGATCATATATACATGGGTTTATTTCTGCATTCTCTATTCTGTTCTATTGATCTATGTGTCTTTTCATATGCCAGTATCAGACTGTTTTGATTACAGTGGACTTGTAGTATAGTTTGATATCAAGTATTGTGATTCCTCCTACTTTGTTCTTTCTCAAGATTTCTGCAGGTATTTGGGGTGGTTTCTGATTCCATAAAAATTTCTGAAATATTTGTTCTAAATCTGTGGAATATGTCATTGGTATTTTAATAGGGATTGTGTTGAATCTATAGATTGCTTTGAGAAGTGCAGCCATTTTAATGATATTGATTCTTCTAATCAATGGACATGGTATGTTCTTCCATTTGTTTGTACCTTCCTAATTTCTTTCTTCAGTGTTCTGTAGTTTTCTGAGTACAGGTCTTTTGCCTCCTTGTTTAAATTTATTCCCAGGTACTTTATTTTTCTTGTTGCTGTAGTAAATGGATTTTTTTCCTAATTTCTGTTTCTGATATTTTATTGTTGGTGTACAAAAATGCCTTCAATTTCTGAATTTTGATTTGATATCCTGCTATTTTGCCAAATTCACTTATTAAGTTGAATAGTTTTTTTGAGGAGCCTATAGGCTTTTTTGTACACTATCATGTTGTCTGCAAATAATAACAGTTTTACTTCCTCCTTTCCAATTTGGATTCCTTTTATTCCTTTTTCTTGTCTGATCATTGTGGCTAGAACTTCCAATGCTATTTAAAAAAAGTGGTGAAAACGGACATCTTTATCTTCTTCCTGATCTTAGTTGGAAAGCTTTTAGTTTTTGTCCATTGAGTATGATGTTGGCTGTACATTTCTCATATATGGCCTTTATTATGTTGAGGTATGCTCCTTCTATTCCCACTTTGCTGAGTATTTGTATCATAAATGGGTGCTGTACTTTGTCAAGTGCTTTTTCAGTATCTATTGATATGATCATGTGATTTTTGTCTTTCTTTTTGTTTATGTGGTGTATTATGTTTATTGATTTGCAAATATTGTGCCATCCTGCATCCCTAAGATGAATCCCACTTGATCATGGTGTATGATCTTTTTAATGTATTGCTGGATGCAATTTGCCAATATTTTGTTGAGAATTTTAGCATTAATGTTCATCAATGATATTGGCTTGTAGTTTTCTTTCTTTGTTTTGTCTTTACCTGGTTTTGGAATTAGGATAATACTGACCTCATAAAAAGAGTTTGGGAGACTCCCTCTTCTTGAATTTTTTGGAACAGTTTGAGAAGGATAGGAGTTAGCTCCTTCCTAAAAGTTTGGTAAAATTTGCCTGTGGAGCTGTCTGGTCCAGAGCTTTTGTTTTCCAGGAGTTTTTGGTTACCGCTTCAATTTCACTAATTATTACTGGTCCATTCAGGCATTCTACTTTTTCCTGATTTGGTTTTGGAAGATTATATTTTTCCAGAAATTTCTCCATTTTGCCTTGGTTGTCAAATTTCTTGGCTTGTAGTTGTTCATAGTAATTTCTTATAATCCTTTGTATTTTAGTAGTATGGGTTGTAATTTTTACTCTTTCATTTCTGATTTTATTTATTTGGGTCCTCTCTCTTTTTTTCTTGGTGAGTCTGCTTAAAGGCTTGTCTATTCTGTTTATTTTTTCAAAGAACCAGCTTCTGGATTTACCGGTCCTTTGCATTGTTCTTTTAGTTTCTGTGTCAGGGGTGTCAAATTCATTTTCACAGGGGGGCCACATCAGCCTCATGATTGCCTTCAAAGGGACGACTGTAATTTTAGGACTGTATAAATGTAACTATTCCTTAACAGGTAAGCAAGAGCTAGGTGCTGCCACTGGGTAGGAACAAGTTGCCGGGCTGGATGAAACAAGGTGGAGGTCTGGATTTGGCCCACCGGCCTTGTGTTTTCCACCTGTGCTCTGTCATTTAATTCTGCTCTGATCTTGATTGTTTCCTTCCTTCTACTTGTTCTGGGCTTTGTTTGTTGTCATTCCTCTAGTTCTTATATGGTTATCTTGTTTTTTGAAATTTTTCTGTCTTTTTTAGGTAGGCCTGTAGTGCTATGAACTTCCCTCTCAGGACTGCCTTTTCTGTGTCCCGTAGGTTTTGGGCTGTTGTGTGTTCATTTTCATTTGTTTCCAGAAACTTTTTGATTTCTTGCATGATCTAATTGTTAATCCATTTATTGTTTAATAGCATGTTAGTGTGTCTCCATAAATTTGAATGTTTTTGAGTTTTTCCTTTGAGGTTGGCTTCTAGTTTCAAGCCATTGTGACCTGAGAAGATCCTTGATATGATTTCAATTTTCTTGAGTTTGGTGAGACTCTTATTGTGACCTAACATATGGTCTATCTTTGAAAATATTTCAGGTGCATTTGCAAAGATATATATTTTCCTTCTTTGGGGTAAAATGTTCTGAATATTTTAAGTCCATTTGATATAGAGTATTGTTCAATGCCACAATATCCTTGTTTCTTTGCTTAAAACATCTATCTGTTGTGGACAGTGGGGGGTTAAAATCCCTAGAGGGAGAGAAACATCGATGTGTGGTTGTCTCTCAAGCGCTTCCTACTGGTAACCTGGCCTGCAACCCAGGAATGTGCTCTGACTGGGAATTGAACCAGTGACTTTTTCATTCGCATGCCCACACTCAATCAACTGAGTTCCACCAGCCAGATTTCTCTTTCTCTCTTTTTCTTTATCTTCTTAAAGCAGTCCCTTCAACATCCCTTGCGATGCTGGTTTGGTTGAAATGTGTTCTTTTAGCCTTTTTGTTGTTGTTCTGGGAAGCTCCTTATTTTGCCTTTAATTTTAAATGAGAGCCTTGCTTTGTAGAGTAGTCTTGGTTGCAGACCGTTGCTTTTCATTACTTGGAATATTTCTTGCCATCTCCTTTCTGGCTTGTAGTGTGTCTGTTGAGTAATCATCTGATAGCTTTATTGGGGCTCTCTTGTATGATATTAGGTATTCCTCCTTTGCTGTCTTTAAGATTCTCTCTTTGTCTTTGAATTTTGCCATTTTTATTATGATATACTTTGAAGTGGGTCTCTTTGGATTCATCTTGGTTGGTATCCTCTATGCTTCCTGGACTTATATGATTTTTTCTCTCATCAAGTTAGGGAAGATTTCTGTCATTACTCTTTCAAACAGGTTTTCTATGCCTTGCTCCTCTTCTTCTCCTTCTGGTACTTCCATGATGTGGATATTATTAGGTTTCATGTTGTCCTGCAGCTCCCTTAATCCCTCTTCATTCTTCTTGAGTCTTTGTTTTGTTTTGTTTCTCTGTCTGGGAATTTTTTTCTGCCTTGTCCTCCAACTTGCTGATTTGATCCTCTGCTTCATCTAGCCTCCCTTTAATTCCTCCTACTGTGTTCTTCAACTCAGAAATTTTATTATTCATTTCCTCCTGGCTCTAATTGATAGTTTCTATGTCTTTTTCATGCTGATGTAGTTTGCAGTAAGTTCCTTGTAGTTTTCCTGCTGTTCTTTGTAGTTCTCACTGAGCCCATTGAGCTTCCTTATAACCATTATTTTTAACTCAGTGTCTGATAGTTTAGTTGCCTGTATTTCATTTAGCAGTCTTTCTGGGGATTCCTCTTTTCTTTTTGACTGGGGGTTGTTTCTTTGTCTCCCCGCTTTAGGGGAGATTCTTCTTGTTTGCTTCTGCTTCTTAGATTAACCTGCTTTGACTCCCTGTCTTCATGGTAATAGACCTGTGGGATTCTGTGGTGTATTATCCTTGGTCTCCTGAAGTTGATACTCTTGGGATGCCCTTTATGCCATTTATGTTGGCTCTCTGGTTGTTAATTGGGTTTTTATTGTTGTTGGGACTTTCTTTGGTGGATTCTCCCCTCCAGGTGGTTGACTGAGGGTCACTTCACCCACCACATGTGGTATGCTATTGTGCAGGTGCTACCAGAACAAAACCACACAGCCCAGGAAACAAACTCACACCCACAAAAATAACCCCCACCACAATCACACTATCAATAGCAAATGAGCCAGTATTAATAAGGGTGTAAAGAGACTAAGATTGTTATAAAAAAGGAGAAACAAATATGAGATAACTAACTTAAACAAAAATGATTTTGAGGTGGTATAAGGAACAGCAATAATGAGTAGGGAATCAGAGCAAGGCAAATGGAGAAAATAAAATTTACATCATAAATAAAAAAGGGAATGAAGAAGATGGAATGGAGCAATAGAAGGGAAATGTACAATATTATTTAAACAAATTAAAAAAATAAAGTGAAAGAGAAAGAAAAAGAAAAAATAAGTAAATAAATATAAAAAATGAGAATCAAATTTGAGAAAAAGATCCACACTGCACTATCAACAACAAATTAGCTAAGATTAATATAGTTGTGATGGGAATAAGAGGGGAAAAAAGAAAGAAAGAAAAGCTTAAGAGATGTCTAGCAGAAGGGGTAGTGATTTTGAGATGATGGAGGAAGAAGGAATAGAATGAGGAATGAAAACCTGGCTAAGACAGGGAAAAATTAAAATTTGAGAGAAAAAAAGAAAGGGAAGGAGGAAGGTAAAATGGAGTAGGAGAGGAGAACAGTAAAATTTGAGATTTGAAATACCAAAATAGTGATGATCTGGAGATAAAATTAAAGAAATGCAGAAACAGTCAATGCGCAAAGATTGGTAAAGGTGGAGCAAGAACACAGGTATTTTAAGAGCAGGAAAAAGAATATGGGATGACCAATGACAAGAAAAATGGTTTTGAGAATCTGCAGGGGGGAGAAATAGTAATAGTGTTGGAATGGAAATAAATTGAAGCAAGAGAAAAAACAAAATTTAAAATGAAAATAAAAGGAAAGAAGAAGGTAAAATGGGATAAGAGAAGGGAGGAGCAAAATGTGAGATTGAAATAAATTATAATATAAAATCTAGTGACAATATGCACAAGCTTGAAGGACAAGAAATGAATGTTAAAAAATTGTACAGGAGAGGAAATATTGCAAGTCATGAAGAAGACTGTGGTGGGTTTCATCCTGGTAGCATCTAGTCTTTACCACTGTTTTTTTCTTAATGGATCTGCCTCTGATGATGTCAGGTGGTGTTGAGACTACCAGCGATCCACTCACTGCCTGTGGCTGACCCCTTCAGTTGTTAATCTAGTCACTCTGTAATCATCAGACTTAAGCACCACAGGGTGAGGCAGAGCAATTCCTACAGGTGGGACTATTGCTTCCCTTCAGGTTAATGCCACTTGGAGAAGACTGCTCTCACTGAGCAAGATGGCTCCAGCAGTATAGGGAATGACTCAGCACCAGGATCCTGGCAGCTGTTCACTCAGTTCTCTCCCCAAAGCCACTGGCCCCAGTTTCTCCTCAAGTGTCTCTAGTCCACTCTGCCCTGCCTTTGCCAGAGCCCAGGGTAAGTGGCTACAAATGAAAATTTATGGTTTGGCCCTTTAAAAGACTCTGTGTCTATAGCTCTCTATCCCTGGCAGAGAGAAACCCTGCTGCTTTTTGCAGCTGTATGTTATCTGGGTACTTTTTGGGCTCTGATGCTGAAGGCTGGGGAGCCCAGCTTGGGGTCTGTACCTCACACTTCTCAGGGAGAATTCCCCAGCTACTGAAATATTCCTCAATACTTCAGCTGCCCTTTGTGGGAGCCCAGCCAGCCCTCTCCCATTTCCTCCACACTCCCTATCATTTACATTGTGGTGAAGCTCTTTCTTCTGTCTATCCTTAGTCATAAGGCTTCTCTCCCACTATTGTTCAGTTGTTTATTCTGAATGATTTCTCCACAATTTAGTTATAATTCCCTATTGTTCCTAGGAAGAGGTTAGTGTAGCCTCCACTCACTCCTCTGCTATCTTGGATCTCTTAAGTAATAGCTTTATAATCGCACACTTAAACTGGTATTTGGCTTCACTTTTTTGTATTTTAACTGTATTTATTTCAAATCCTTCATTCACTAGGCTGTATACTTTATGTATGCTTCTCCATGTCTTGGAGATGTTTTGTCTCAATAGAATGGTATTTTTTTTAAAGCCTCATGTGATTTTTCTTTCTTTTTTAAATCAACCAACAAAATATTTGCTCTATTAGCAGAATTTATCATTCTTTTAGTACAATCAGTTTTGTTGCATTTGACAACAAAATATTTGATGTTTTTTCCAGTGCTTTGAGTAAATTATATCAGTCAATAACAATGAAATCTTTTGAGTTTTTTTTATTGTTTCTTTTATCTTCTACAGATTTATTTATTTTATTATGTGTTTTAAATTATTCCAGCTACTGATACTGGTAGTATGACTTGTTGATACATACTTTTGACAGCTCTTCTGTTTTTCTCTTGGTGAAATATTTTCATGGATTCTATCATAATGTCATGTGTTATCTTTTATTTATACCTGTCATTAAATTTTTCATCATTGTATGCTTACATTAATTTTCCATTCTTCATGGACAACCTTTCATATTAAAAAACAATTTGCTTTGATTGTAACTTAAAATCAGGCTGAATGGGTAGACATATATTTATGTCTATAAATATATCTATATTTATAAATATCTATTATCAATAATCAACTTTTTACTTTATTACCTGATTAAAAGGGATTGCTAGGATTATAATTAGGAAAGAAAAAATATATGTAGGACTTTTCTTGGTACTACCACAATGTTTGAGAAGAAAGATCAAGGAATGAGCAAGAAGAATGATGAATTTAGCACATCTTATTAGTGGTAAGGTGTGATTGTGAAAAAAGAGTATCTTCTTGGGTGAGAAATGAAAACAGTCAGTTGCGGGAATAGTCTATGATCAGAAAAGTCAGTGGAAAACCTTCTTAGTGGTTGGCAGGTGACCCTAGAAAGTTTAGTGTAATTAAACAAAATAGGAGTATTCAAAATATAAAGAAAAGACTGAAAAAAAAGTCCATCTGGAAATGTTAAGGGGAAATGAAGTCCAAAGTTTCAGCTTTTTTGTGATCATGTATGGTAAGTGTGGGGTTAGTGGCTGTTCAGTTCCAAGAGCATACAAGATCTGTCCAGAAGGTATCCAGCCATGTACTGTGAAAAATAGAGTCATTTATTTTAGAAGATACAAGAAACATTGTACAAAGGACAATGACGCTCCAGTCCCCTTCAAAGTAGGCACCTCACACGGTTCTCCCAATTGCCATCAGCTGCCCCATTGTATTTTCCTGAACCTTGAGGATAGTTTGAAATCTCTTCCCTTTCAAAGGTGGATTTTGGTTTTGGGAAAAGCCAGAAGTCACAGGGTGCCAAATCTTGGGTCTGGAGCTGCTGAGTCACCTGTGTGATTTGATGTTTTGCCAAAATCTGTATGAGATGTGATGCATGAGTGGACGCATTGTTGTGAGGAAGCTGCCAATCACCAGTTGCCAGTAGCTGCAGCCTTCTGAATCATCCGAATAGTTTCCACAGAGGGATGTTCAAGCTTAATGCAAAATCTGATGCGGATTCATTGCTGTACTCACTCAGTCATTTTGAATGTGATGGTCACACAGTACACATACTCACTCAATGGTGTCTACTGCCCCTACTGATTAGTACAGTGAAGTCATCATTGTTCAGGCATGCACATTCCAATCCACTGTCCTTGGCTGCCAGGTTACATCGATGTTGTGCAAACCATTCTCATCATATTAACAATGGCTGGAATTTTTCAGGACAGACCTCATGTTATGATTTTTTTCATGTATAATTTATGAAAGATATTGAGAACAGATCATATTAAAATATTATTATATTGATCCTCAAAGGAAAAAATACAGTAACTGAGCATGTGGTTACTGAATGTATAAAACTAAAAAAATTAACTGGCAAATGATCAAATTATGTTCAGTATATATGGTTATGTGGTATATACATTCTGTGATTCTAAAATAAATGTAAAAGTGAGAGAAAAATATGTCCTTGATGAAAAGACATTCATTATGCCATGAAAAACTTTCACAAAATTTTAATTATAATGTATGTTAATTATAAACCTCTTCACATAAAAAAGAGAAGCAAATATTTTAATAATATATTTATGTAGTGTCAAAAAGGATGAAGCTTTTTTCTTTCTTTTCTGCCTGCTGACTCTTGTTTTAAATCTAATTTCAGCACTCTGCCAAATTGGAGAAGTGATTTGTCAGCAGCTCTGTGAAGAAAGCTAAAATGTGATAAGAATATTTGAAATGTATAACTATTAGAAGGAAAGGGCAGGCCTATTTCCCAAGACTTTGAACTAATTTTACCTTATTTTCATAGTGTTAGATATACTAAATATTTAAGAAGCTTTTAAAGATAAAGGGCTCTTTTTCTTTCCTCATGGTGCTGATCACTTGGTTTTGTCCAATTTTGGACTGACATCATCAGTATTGACTTGAAACATTACTTGGGTCTTGTTCTCATTTTGCCTGATGAAATGTTCTGGCCAGGGTGAGACCTTTTTTTATCATGAGAATATTGGCAACAGATGGATGTTCCATGGGCACTGTCAATGGAACCTGTCAGGGTAGGCTCAGTAATTTAGTCATACCTTTATTAGTTTTATCAGTGAACTCTGCTGAAGCTTTCCATGGGAGACTCTGGCCTCACATTCCCTTGATGGTCTGGAGCTATTCATTTTCCGCTGTGCCACAGGCCTATGTAATAACTCATTTCAGTTTTGGAAGCATTATGTCTATTTTAGCGTTTATCATGTGTGTCATGATTGCTTGTTTACCAGTCACTCTCCCCTGCTAAAATGTGAGCTCCTTAAAGATGAGAGCTGAGTGCTTTTCGTTTTTGTATCTCCCCAGCACCCAACCCTGGGTGCAAAGGAAAGCTCTGGGAAGGACCCGGAAGGGAGTCTCAGCGAAGTCTCTTGGCTGTGTTTCACAGTTAAAATCTCTGTTAATTTAAGTTAGAATAGGAGGACATTGTTTTGAATAGAAAGTCCTAGTGAGATTCATTCTTTAACCAGGAAAATTAAAATGTTTATGTTAAATTTAATATATATTGATATATACCTATAATACTATATTATATATTATATATGTAATATATATATAACATTGAAATTAGTCTTAAACGGTTCTTTAATAATATTTTAAGTTGAAGGAAGATGATTGTTTCAACTGACTGGAGTGCCTTTAAAATTTCCTACTGGAGTTCGTATGTTTCATATGTCTTATCTTTTTATGTGTATTTTACTCTTTCTTTACAATTAAATATTTTTATAGACACCTGATCAGTATGCTATTTCACATATCAATTGACTATATCTGGTAGAAGGAATATTATACATTTTAAAACTTTACTTTCTTGTCTTTTTGGAGTTTGCCTAGGGAATCCACAGACACAACCGATGAAAAGAGATTATTGGCTTTCACTGAATTCAACTTTAAGCCTTAAATCTAGCTTCATTTAAAGAATTCAAGAGGGTTGTGTTCTCAGCTTTATTAATCTTAAGAGATTCCACAGCCTTTTTGGTAATTTATTTTACCACATTTTATTAATTTTTCCTCTGTTGTGGTTAAACTAATTTTAGAAAGCTTTTAAAAATTTTTAAATTAAATATTTTTTTCTATTTTTCAATTACAGTTGATGTACTTTATTTTATTAGTTTCAGGTGTATACTCCAGTGATTAGACATTACATAACTAAGAAAGGTTTTTAAATTCATGATACCCTTTTCTCAAAACGAGCAGAATTAATTTGCTATTAATATGAAACCTATAAAAGTTATCTATCATTTTAACATTTAAACATTGTAATTATGTCGCATTTTAATTTAGAATCCCTGTGCCTATTTGACAGTTACATTCATATCTTTAACATGTATTTATTTAAGAAATGGTTGTATTTTTTTACATATAATTAGTAATTCTCTCAATTTTCTTGAAAAACTATGCAGGTGTGGGCAGAGTCTGTGTTACAGCTGTTGTTCACTGCTTCGTTTGGATCTGTTTCCCAAATAAAATAGAGAAATAATATTTTAGAAATGTATTAACCTCTTGGCTTTTATATTCTGCCTTTCCCAGAGGCTATTTTTATTTGCAGTGTCGCTTAACTGTGAAGTGCTAGAATTCCTAATCCATTATCTGTATTTCCTTCAGGTTATTAACTTAATAACCTGAACAAAAATTTATTCTGGTAGTATTGAGAGTGACATTTCCTTACTATATAACCTGTTAATCCAGTTTTGAGTTCCCATTAAATTTTTATCATCAGTGGCAAGATAAATTCATTTATAAGTATAATCACTAAAAAAGTTTATTGTGAAAGTTTTTAAAAATTGCATTTAATTCCATTTTATTTATACTCATTGTTGGTTTTTTATATTTTAGATTGCTTTCTATTTGAGTCATCCATGTAGTGAGGAAAAATCATCAATTTGAAATTAACCTTTGCAAAATTTCTGCTTTCCTGAAACTTCTTTTTGAAGATTAGATGTCATATGATTGGTTGAGTTGTTGACTGCAACTACTGAGAGACAATGTCTAAAATACAATTTCTGACTGGAATAAATGAAACTGTGTTCCAATAGTTAATGTAATTTTTCTGTAAGGGTCATTATGAGCAGATGGTTCTCCATCCTGATGGATTTTCAATCTTGAATTCTACAGAGTTTGGTAGTTTGCACATTACCAGGAATTTATTATCAAAGTTGTTAAGATATGGATTTCAAATTATACCCAACTCTGTTTAACTTTAAGGGAATATTAGTTTATATTCCTTTATACTCCATTATTGAAAGAAATCAGTTCTCAGTTGAAATTAGGGTGACTGAATCTCAGATTGGCCCAAATTAAACTATAAAGGATGGATTAGAAGAAATGAGAAAGGAACAAGTGAGACTACTCATAGTGTAACAATCTTTTGTAGAATCTGTAGAGCAAGGGGCTGATGAACTTTTATTCTGTCATGAGTGCCACCCTCCATTTGACTGACTTGCAAAGTATATGTCTTTACAGGAATAAAATATTTCTATGTTGTCTTGCCTAATATTCACATGTGTTTTGGTTAAGGACAATGATGCCATGGATGTCAGGGATGTGTCTTATTCATATTTGTATTTTCAATACCTGATACAGAGTGGCTACTTGGTAATTTAAAGAATATATGAGTGAATGCATTGATGAATGAATGAAAAATTCTCAGTTTTAAGTGTGACAGTTCTAGATTGTTAGGCTATATTAGCCTGCCTGTCTGTCTTATTGTAATCTCTCTCTACTAGTTAAGTTCTCATTAGAATATTAAAATCTGGAATAATGTTATTGTCACCATGCTTTTCAGAAAGGAACTGACTTCCTCCCATGTTTAAGAAATCCTAAGCACTCCTGCATATGCCTTAATAAAATTAACGGTATTACTTCTGGTTCATATCATATCACTACTTATTTTGGTTTATTCCTGTATAATACAGCAATAGTGAATAATTTACCAATAATGAATAGTAAAACATTGTTGTCATTGATTGTCCCTTGAGGCTAATATGTTTAGTATAAATGAAAAAAATATTTTTAAAATACAATATTTTGTGATGACTATAGGATTTTGAAGTTGTTAGAGAGGGTAATGGGTTGTAGGAAAGATTTTCATGATAATATGGGACAGGTCACAAAATTTTGTTTAGTCCCTTTGATGTTTCTTTACTTTCCTCTTTGACTTGTGTGTGTGCATGTTTTTTACTGGTGCTTGTTTCTTCATCTGTGTCTTAAAAGTAGGTTCTCCAGGTTTTGGTTGACTTTCTGTTTTTATGTCTGTAATGATAGTTTCTCCTTTGGAGAATAGCTTCTGTTTTCAGGGATTCAATAATCACTTCTATGAAGCTAATTCCAGAATATTTCTCTTTAGTTTTAATCTCACTATTCACCTTCAATTTCTATATTATCACATTATTTAGTATACATTTTAACCTATAGTCTCCCAGACAGTCTAAATTTAACATGGCTAAGAACAGTTTTTTCATTCTTATCATTCTTCTCTAGCTTCAGTAACTTGGACTCACCTTTGACCCCAGACTCACCTTTGAACTCACCTACTTTATTTCTTTCCAACAATGTTTTTCTTTTAGGAGTGAGGAGTGATGGCTTTTGTATCCTTTTCATTTTCATTGCCCTCTTCACAATTTCATCACTTGTCTCCTCATACCCATAATCATTTTTCTTAACTGTTCTTCAGGTCTTCCTACCTCCTCGATCCAATATAAACTGTATACAGCTGTTTATTTCAGCATATTGCTTTGCCATAAAAAACTGTCAGTATTTTACATTGGTCATAGTTATTATCTAAATTAATTTTCTTGGAATTAAAGATTTTCCTTAATTTTTCCCTGGTTTGCATTTCTGGTTTTGACTCCATTCCTTCAGCTTCTGAAATCAGCCATTCTGGCTAAACCAGTCAGCACAGGTACTCTTCAACACGCCTTGATATTTTACTTTTTGCTCATGCTCCTTCAAGATCTAACTCATATAGTTTCTCTCTCATGAAGCTGGCCCATTTCAGCACACAGCTGTTTTCTAAGCTTTCAGTGAATTATACTCTTTATAGTATTTTCCATGTGTCTGAAAAATATTAATTCAAGAAACATCGAAAACTTTATTAAGATTGTCCTGTGTGCCAGGAACTGGTTTTAGGAGCTGTTCACTCTAGTGTAGTATATGATATGTTCTATATGTAGTACAGTAATCAATGACATTAATTAATAAAGCAGGTTGATTGCATGGTTCATCAAGGAAAAGAAGTAGTGAGTTAAAATTGGGTACATCCAATTGGGACATGTTCTGGCAACTGACTTATCCTCATGGTAACTCATAAAAATAACTCTCAGA